>JAVJIF010018052.1:0-72779 GCA_038442645.1 Agave tequilana | reverse complement strand
TTTAGTTTGTAGTTGTTGTTGTTCTTCTTCTTCTAGTTTTAAGTTTTAGCCATTAGAGTGAAAGAGAGAGAGTGTGTAAAGTGTTGTATTTGAAAGGTGACAAGATAATACAAGTGAAAACACCTAGAGGGGGGTGAATAGGTGTAAATGCTAATCTAACAATCTTTTTAAAACAAGTATGAATGAATGATGCAACGATCACTCAAAATAAGACAAAGAGCCGAATACCCGGTGAAGGGCTCTGAACTCCTTCCTCGTGATTCCTCTAGATAAGAGTTAGAGGTGCGTATTGCAATCTTGTTGTATGAGTAATGATCGACAATGAGGTAAGAAATGAAATGGAAGCAATAATGAAATGCACACAAGATATATCACAAGGTATGAAAGAATAGCAATATCACAAGCAAGAAAGTAAGAGCAATAGAGAGCAAAGAGAAAATCAATCGCAAACACAAAGTATTTGTTTCGAGATTCGAGCCACCGCTCTA
Organism: Agave tequilana; assembly: GCA_038442645.1. NCBI lineage: Eukaryota > Viridiplantae > Streptophyta > Magnoliopsida > Asparagales > Asparagaceae > Agave > Agave tequilana. Next base: position 72,291 of record JAVJIF010018052.1, on the reverse strand, counting down.
CTCCCCGCCTTCACCACCGTGAAGGTTTCCACTATCCACCGAGGACTTTACAAGGTCTACCGAAGACCGGAGTGCCGAACTCCACCACTTACAATCCTCTACCGAAGAGGTATCTCAACAAGAACAAGAAGAAGGAACAAGTAGCCAAGTGATCACCAAAAGGATCACAAACTTCTTACAAACTTCTCTTTACAACTTCCTTATAGAATGAGGAGGGAATTTTTTGCTCTAGAAGTGTAGTGAGAAAAACAAACTCAGTTGTAAATGAATTTTGCTTGAAAACACAACTGAAAAACAAAAGCCAAGAATGCACTAGAGAATAGAGAGCTTTGAAAACTTTTCTTTCTTTTTCAAACTTGAAAACTTGGTATTTTTCTTGGTACCTTTGCAAGAGACCATTCTCCTCTATTTATAGGGAGAGGAGGGGATTAAAACACATTAAAATTAAGTTTATTTGATCAGAAAATAATCCCCAAGCTCAGAAAAACTCTGCCACAAAACAGGGTGAAAATCAGAATTCAGATTTTCACCAAAGAGGAAAGAGCCGTTGGCAGCTGGCAGGCTTGATGGTCGACCGGCCCGGTCGACCGGTAACCATGCTGGCATATAGCCGTTGGGCCGGTCGTCCGATATGGTCGACTGACAAAAAACAGAAAGCAAGCTGTTTTAGGTCGGTCGACCGCTCGGCCGACCGACAGACGTGCACAAGCGTGCACGTCCTGGACACAGGACGCGGTCGACCGGGGCGGTCGACCGTCCTGGCCTGGAATAAGACCGGTCGACCGTCCCGGTCGACCGCCAGGCCTGAAACAGTTTTCAGAATGGAAATTTTTCTGGACTTGGAAATTTTCAAAATTTTGTAGGGCTATATGACTAAGTATCATGCTGGAAAGATAGATATACATGATATAAACATGATATAAAATTTTGTAAAAATTTGAGACATGTATATTTATCAAGGCATGAACTTAAAACAAATACCAAAAATAAAAACTGTATTTTGAAGGGTATGAGTGTGTGTAGAGCCAATTTTCCACAACCTCAAACTTTAACAAACTAATTCTTACATAGGTTCTAGGTGACTACAAAGTCTTCAAGTGGGCTTCTCCATATGATCTTGCAAAGCTTGATTCTTGAACCCGAAATGAACCAACTTGAGTCAAAACAACCTTCGTTTAGGGAAGAAAACTCCATGAATCTTTAGAACCCTGAAACACACTTAAACAATAAACACGATTAGTACAAATAACTATATATGTTTTGTAATCATCAAAACTCAATAAAACAGGTGATTGTAACCTTGGGCCAACAATCTCCCCTTTTTGATGATGACAAAACATATAAGCTATTTTATAAAAATAAGAGAAAAGAGCTTGGAAGCTCCCCCTCAAATTATGCTATGTATAAAAGAATGACTATGTATATAAATGAAAAGCTATATACATAAAAGATAAGACATATACATACAAACTTAAACAAACTAAAACTCAAAAAGCATTCAAACTAAACTTTTTCTCCCCCTTTTTGTCATACATCAAAAAGGGTAAACAAAGTTAAAAAAAATGTTTTCTTCAAGAATCCAAAATACAAACATTCAACTCACCACAAATAAAAGAAAATCTAGCATAGTCTAGAGGTTTTGTAAAAATATCGGCAAGTTGAAAATCGGTAGAAACATAATCAATATCAATATCACCTTTCTCATAATGATCTCTAAGAAAGTGATATCTAATGTCAATGTGCTTAGTTTTACTATGTTGATTTGCATTTTTGGTCATATGAATAGTACTAGTATTATCACAAAATATTTAATAGATCAAAATGCAAATCATAGTCAAGGAGAGTATGTTTCATCCAAAGAACTTGTGCACAACAAGCTCCGGCCGCAACATACTCCGCCTCGGCGGTGAAAGGGCTACCGAATTTTACTTTTTGGAAGACCAAAAAACAAGACAATTACCAAGAAATTGACATGTTCCACTTGTACTCTTCCTATCTACCCTACAACCCGCATAGTCGGCATCCGAATAACTCGTCATTGAAAATTGTCCGGTCTTCGGATACCACAAACCCATTTCAATTGTGCCCTTAAGGTATCTAATAATGAGTTTTACCGCAACTAAATGGTGTTGGCCCGAAGGCCCATCACTCTAGTTTTGATGATGATCAACTCATGTAGTTATAGTACTAATGATCTTGTGTTTAATTAGTGACAGATTCATGATCAAGATCTTAGTAGGTGCATAGCTTCAACAAAGGATTTAAAACCATATTTTGGAGCTAGCACGAAGTTTGGACGAAGTCAAGAAGGCTTCAAGATGAAGACTTGAGTCTAGGTTTGTTTTTAGAAGATTTTGTTTTAGTTAAAATGTAAAGGATAGAATAGTTGGTGGATTGCTCAAGTACATTTACACACACACTCTTGATTTAGTTTGTTTTAGAAAAGAATTTTCATTTTGAAAAAATACTATTTTGGTTTTGGTTTTCAAGTTTACATGTTTTAACCAAAACCAAGTTTAGAGCTTAATGTCAAAAACATAGATATTTCACCATGTTTGTGTAGTGGATCATATCCATACACTCTATGCTTTAAAAGTTGTTTAAATATCTTATTTTTGTATTTGGTGAAGTTTTGGGAAAACAAGTTTTAGAAAAATCAAGTTTTGAAAAATACTGTTTTCTTTTGAGCCAATATTTCCATATTACAAAAATAGTCCAAATCATTTATAACATGCCTTGATCTTGTGCAATCATGTTGTTTATCAAAGTATATTGGTAAAACTATTTTTGTAGATTTTTTGTAATTTTATGGGATTTTATGTGAGCCAAAAAGACCAAGTTTTTTATCCCTGACCTGGCTTCAGCCGGTCGACCGAGCCGGTCGACCGACGTGCACAGACGTGCACGCCAGTTCTGGCAGGAGGCCGGTCGACCGAGACGGTCGACCGTCCAGAGAGCTCTGCTCTCTGGAAAGGCCCCGGGCGGCCGACGGACAGAGAGACTTGCTCTCTGTATCCTGGCCTCGGTCGGCCGACCGGTCGACCGATGGCACAACGGTCTGAAATATGACCATTGGCCGGTCGACCGGGCGGTCGACCGACAGCTTTGTCAGACCCTAATGGCTAGTTTTCCAGACTCTATAAAATGGGGCATTTGGGGGTGTTTTGATTAAGATTTTTGGAGACTTTTAGAGCCAGTTTTTCCTACTCTTTTCAGAGGTTTTTCTCCACAAAATTGAGAGCAAATATTTCCAATCAAAAGGAAAGTTTTATCAAGAGTTTAAAAGAGATTTTCTTGAGTTTTCCTCCACCATCTCTTTCCTTGTTTTCTCACACAACACTTGAGCTATCCATTGCTATATCTACCCTAAAGGAGTTTTGTTGTGAGAGGATTTTCGGTGATCAAGAGTTGTGATCACCAAAGTTCATCTTTGTGCTTTGAGGAGGCGGACGTGTGTGTTCGCATTGTTTCGGGTCCTAGTGGGGACTCGGTGTTTCGAGTTCGGGTGCGAACTCTTTGTTTGAGGTGCGGCCTCGGCGAGCTTGTGGGGCTTGCGGTGTGTACGGACTAGAGAGAGTCCAAGGAGTTCTAGTGGGAACTTGTTGTAGGTGTTGCGGCACCGAGTGATCCGGGGGATCGATTATAGTGGAAATCCTTCGTGTGTCGAAGGCGGGAATGTAGAGCAAGTGTGCTCAAACCTCGAAACAAATCACTTGTGTTTGCGATTTCTCACTCTCTCTCTTTGTCTCTTGTTTATATCTTGCATACTTATCTTGTCTTTATCTTTATATGCATGATATACATTTGTGCTTAATTGATATACATGCTTGGGTTGTTTGCTAACACTTGTATTTAACCAAGAGAGCCAACGCGGCACCTCAACCCTTATCTAGGGGAATCTAGAGGAGTTTGTCCAGAGCCCTTCACGGGGAATTCGGCAACACTCTTGTGTTATACGTGGTGTTTAGTGTAAGAGTTTAGTTTAGGTCATAATAGTTTTTAATTCCGCATTATTTGTCATTAAGTGACCATTAGACTAGCCATCACCTATTCACCCCCCTCTAGGTGATTTACAATTGGTATCAGAGCTTGGTACTCTGATTTGGGTCTTACAACCTAGAGTTAAAGATCCTCTTTTTAGGCTAATCACAATATTTGTACACATACCATGGATTTCATGTCACCACCCACTTTTGACATTCTTAACATCCAAGTTTGGAAAGTTAAGATGTCCTTATACCTCAAAGCCCTAGGCATTCATGTTTATCTTGCTACAATTAAAGATTCATATATTAATGATAGTAAGAATATTGAGGCTAATGCAAAAGCCCTTCATGCTTTAAAGTCAACCCTAAATGATGATTATCTATCTGGGGTTTCTAACATTGATTCGGCTTTTGTAGCATGGAACATCATCACCTCCCTTGGCGAAAAGGATCTATATTATGCCGGGAGCGATTCGGACGTTGGAAGCGACACCTCCAACTTGTGCTATATGGTCTAAGGGATAACCCCCTTGAGGTAACTACCGAATCCGAGGTAGAAGATGATAACATGTCATATGATGAGCTCACTTCATTTTGTCAATTACTTCTTGAGAAATATGACATGATTAAGAAAGATAATAAAAATTTGAAAAAGAAACTTGATTGCATGCATATAGAACATGATTCATTTAGAAGTAATATTGCATGCTTAGAAAAAGAAAATGAGATTTTGAAAAATGAGAATGTTTCCTTGCTTTCTAAATTAAATACTCTTTGTGAAGGAAACACTAGTTTGAAAAATAAAATTGTTTTGGTGGAAGAACAAAAGGAAATTGCTTTTCAAGAAAACACTACTTTGAAGAGAAAATTTTAAAAAAAAAGAAAAAGAAAAAGTTTCTAAAAAGAAAGATTTTTGATCATGCTTTACATGCCACCACTTCTATTGATCAAAATGAGATTAATGTTTTAAAAAATAAAATGGATTGTTGAGCTCCACTTTGAGCTCATGTGCATTCAATCATTCTAGATTGGAGTCTTTGTTTTCAAAGAAACAAACTCCACATGCTCATGCACATCATCATCATGCATATGCTTATGTTGCACATCACGATCATAATCACACTCATAAGCATTCTAAGGTGTACACTTGTACACATTGTGGCCGCAAAGGCCATTTAGAAAAATTTTGTTATGATAAGATTAATTCTTTAAATTTTGCTAATAATAAAATTTTGGGTTCCTTACAAGACTAACCCTCAAGGACCCAAAAGAAAATGGGTACCAAAATTCTCACCGTGTGTTTTTGGTGTAGGTGAGGGCTCTCACAAGACGTGAGAGATTTGGTGCCTTGGTGGTGGTTGCATGGACTTGATGGACACACATTTGATGCACCGCTATCAAGGAGGTTTGGTGGGTCAACCACCATGTTTGAAGTTTTGGAACATAGTTCCTTAGTTGGTAACTATTTCTAAACTCTTATTTATTTACATGCTTATTCATTTGTAATATCATATAGCATGTTCATGTTTTATTTGTTTTATGTGCTTCATGTGGTAAATACTAGTTTAAATGTAGTTTTTATCAAAACTTGTATTTATACATGTACAAATAGTGAGAACAAATTGATTCATAAATGTTTGCACTTCATGCTCATTTGTACCCACTATATGCACATATATAGGCTAGTTTTGATGATTCTTTCATTTATACTTGTTTTGCCAATTTTCATGTTTTACTTCATGTATATGTATTTTTTATTCAAATCTAATAAATATACATGTATATCCTTTTTGAGTCTCTTGCCTTCATGCAAATACTATTAATAGACTCGTTTATGTTTGGTATATGTATGCATATTGTTAGATTTAGATAAATCATACATATACCTAGAAGTTTATTTTGTTTTTAATGAAAAATGAATTTTTATGCTTTGTTTAATAAATATAAAAGATTCATGTTCTTGTTGAGCCTAAATGAATATTTTCATGAAAATGCTAATTACATGATTCTTGTTCACTCACACTTTATTTGTTTGTCATGACTTTGGTTCATGAACATATTTTTGAGCTTCATAGATCGAGTGTCAATTCTTGTATTTGGTATTATTCATGAAATACATATGATTTGATTTCATGTTTTGAAGGATCTTTAACTAGTTTTTTAAAAATTACTTTTAACAAGTTAATTGTTCTTCATTTGGAAGAGATTTTCAATACTTAACTATTTTCAAATTATTTTCGAAAACCCTTCAACCTTAATGGGCGGATGGATCGGAGATCATGTTCATGTATGCTTTATGTGAAAATCATTTTAATCTTGAACTTGGTTGGGAGGTATAGGTTATGAGTTGTATACTTGATTTACATTGTTATTTTCAATTGGTATCATTGGATCTTTTCAATTGGTATCTAAATTGATATCTTTGTATATACTCATATTTTGTTTTCTATATATGTATGCTCTAATTTACAATTGATATATTATCAATTCTCATACATATATATGATTTTCGTGTGCTTTCTTTACATTTGGTATACATCTTTAAAGCACATAGTATGTTTATGCTAAGCTTGATCTAAAACTTTATTTTCAATTGATATCTCAATTGACCTTTAATAAGCTTATGCATGTTTTTCAATTGGTATCAAAATGCTTCAAATTTGTTATAAATTTACATTGATATCAATATGTTTTATCTTTTTGAAAAATAAAAATTTGTAATGTTTATTTACAATTTGTTTATTTACATTTGGTATCTTAAATTTTTTTTTTCAAGTGATACCTTTAAAAATGTTTTGATGTATATTGCCTATATGCAAGGGGAGCTTAACATCTCTTCTACATATAGATTCATGTTGAGTGTATCTTCTATTGAGGAGCTTGACAACTTTCCTTATGTGATACACGTGTGTAGGGGGAGCTTCACATCTCCACTTATGCATTACATATTATGCATTATGTGAATTAGGGCTTGTCATCCCTCCTTCATGTAATGTATATGTGTAGGGAAGTTACTTAACCGTCTTCCTCTTCATGAATGTATATCGCATATAAACTTTTATTGACTTATTTGTTTACACCCCTTATTGATCTCTTTGTTTATGACAAAAAGGGGGAGTAAAATTTGTTGATTGTGTTTTTACCCTTTTGTTGATGATTGACAAAAAGGGGCAAAAAGATTTTGGTTTATATGCATGTTTTGTGAAAAAGGATTGTTTATGCATATATGTTTTGTTTTTCAAATAGGAGAAAAAGAATTTGATTTGTTTTATGCTTGAGTGCATGTTTATCTCCTTGATTTGCATACATGTTTATGAGCATTCATTGCATATTTATTGTTTAATTGTTATGCATGAGTTAAGGGGAGCTTCTTTGAAGCTTTACTTTAATCCATGCATATATAACTTCATGAGTTTTGTCATCATCAAAAAGGAGGAGATTGTTGGCCCGAAGGCCCATCACTCTAGTTTTGATGATGATCAACTCATGTAGTTATAGTACTAATGATCTTATATTTAATTAGTGACAGATTCATGATCAAGATCTTAGTAGGTGCATAGCTTCAACAAAGGATTTAAAGCCATATTTTGGAGCTAGCACGAAGTTTGGACCAAGTCAAGAAGGCTTCAAGAGAAGACTTCAAGAAGATGAAGACTTGAGTCTAGGTTTGTTTTTAAAAGATTTTATTTTAGTTAAAATGTAAAGGATAGAATAGTTGGTGGATTGCTCAAGTACATTTACACACACACGCTCTTGATTTAGTTTGTTTTAGAAAAGAATTTTCATTTTGAAAAAATACTATTTTGGTTTTTGGTTTTCAAGTTTACATGTTTTAACCAAAACCAAGTTTAGAGCTTAATGTCAAAAACATAGATATTTCACCATGTTTGTGTAGTGGATCATATCCATACACTCTATGCTTTAAAAGTTGTTTAAATATCTTGTTTTTGTATTTGGTGAAGTTTTGGGAAAACAAGTTTTAGAAAAATCAAGTTTTAGAAAATACTGTTTTCTTTTGAGCCAATATTTCCATATTACAAAAATAGTCCAAATTATTTGTAACATGCCTTGATCTTGTGCAAGCATGTTTGTTTATCAAAGTATATTGGTAAAACTATTTTGTAGATTTTCTGTGATTTTATGGGATTTTATGTGAGCCAAAAAGACCAAGTTTTTTATCCCTGACCTGGCTTCAGCCGGTCGACCGAGCCGGTCGACCGACGTGCACAGACGTACACGCCAGTTCTGGCAGGAGGCTGGTCGACCGAGACGGTTGACCGTCCAGAGAGCTCTGCTCTCTGGAAAGGCCCCGGGCGGCCGACCGGACAGAGAGACTTGCTCTCTGTATCCTGGCCTCGGTCGGCCGACCGGTCGACCGATGACACAACGGTCTGAAATATGACCGTTGGCCGGTCGACCGGGCGGTCGACCGACAGCTCTGTCAGACCCCAATGGCTAGTTTTCAGACTCTATAAAATGGGGCATTTGAGGGCTGTTTTGTTTAAGATTTTTGGAGACTTTTAGAGCCAGTTTTTCCTACTCTTTTCAGAGGTTTTTCTCCACAAAATTGAGAGCAAATATTTCCAATCAAAAGGAAAGTTTTATCAAGAGTTTAAAAGAGATTTTCTTGAGTTTTCCTCCACCATCTCTTTCCTTGTTTTCTCACACAACACTTGAGCTATCCATTGCTATATCTACCCTATAGGGAGTTTTGTTGTGAGAGGATTTTAGGTGATCAAGAGTTGTGATCACCAAAGTTCATCTTTGTGCTTTGAGGAGGCGGACGTGTGTGTTCGCATTGTTTCGGGTCCTAGTGGGGACTCGGTGTTTCGAGTTCGGGTGCGAACTCTTTGTTTGAGGTGCGGCCTCGGCGAGCTTGTGGGGCTTGCGGTGTGTACGGACTAGAGAGAGTCCAAGGAGTTCTAGTGGGAACTCGTTGTAGGTGTTGCGGCACCGAGTGATCCGGGGGATCGATTATAGTGGAAATCCTTCCTGTGTCGAAGGCGGGGATGTAGAGCAAGTGTGCTCGAACCTCGAAACAAATCCCTTGTGTTTGCGATTGCTCACTCTCTCTCTGTCTCTTGTTTATATCTTGCATACTTATCTTGTCTTTATCTTTATATGCATGATATACATTTGTGCTTAATTGATATACATGCTTGGGTTGTTTGCTAACACTTGTATTTAACCAAGAGAGCCAACGCGGCACCTCAACCCTTATCTAGGGGAATCTAGAGGAGTTTGTCCAGAGTCCTTCACGGGGAATTCGGTAACACTCTTGTGTTATACGTGGTGTTTAGTGTAAGAGTTTAGTTTAGGTCATAATAGTTTTTAATTCCGCATTATTTGTCATTAAGTGACCATTAGATTAGCCATCACCTATTCACCCCCTCCTCTAGGTGATTTACAAATGGGACTCTTTAGGACACGATTGAAATCGAGCACAAAGACATACACAAAACATAATATCCGGCCTACTAGCCGTCAAATACAACAAACTACCAATCATTCTACGATAAAGCTTAATGTCTACACTTTTACCTTGTTCATCCTTATCAAGCTTTGTGGTTGTTGCCATGGGAGTTTTGCTCACTTTAGCTCCTTCAAGTCCGAACCTCTTGATAAGTTCCTTTGTGTACTTGGCTTGATTGATGAAGATCCCATCCTTTCTTGCTTGATATTGAGACCAAGGAAATAGTTGAGCTCACCCATCATAGACATTTCGAATTCTTCCTTCATGCATGATTCAAAAGCTTGGCAAAGGGTTTCATTAGTAGAACTAAAAATGATATCATCCACATAAATTTGAACAATAAGAATATCATTTTCAACATGTTTTGTAAATAAAGTGGTATCTATTTTTTCTTTCTTAAAACCATTTGAAATTAGAAATGAAGAGAGCCTTTCATACCAAGCCCTAGGGGCTTGTTTTAAACCATAAAGAGCTTTGTCAAGTTTGAAAACAAAATCCGGATGTGTAGGATCAACAAACCCGGGGGTTGTTCAACATACACCTCCTCTTCAATAAATCCATTTAAGAAGGCACTTTTAACATCCATTTGAAAAATCTTAAAATCTTTATATGAAGCAAATGCAAGTGTCATCCGTATGGCTTCAAGCCGTGCTACGGGTGCAAAGGTTTCTTCAAAATCGATACCTTCGATTTGAGTGTAACCTTGGGCAACTAACCTAGCTTTATTCCTAATGACGTTACCCGACTCATCCAACTTGTTCTTAAAGATCCACTTAGTACCAATTGTTGGTCTATCGTGGGGCCTAGGAACAAGGTGTCAAACTTGGTTGCGCTCAAATTGATTGAGCTCCTCTTGCATGGCTAGCAACGAATATGAGTCGGCCTCGGCTTCGAGGACGTTCTTGGGTTCAAAATGAGAAATAAAAGCATAGTGTCCACAAAAGTCATGAAGTTTAGAACGAGTAGTTTCCCCTTGAGATACTTCACCTATAACGAGATCCTTGGGATGATGTGGATTGTATCTTCAATCCTTTGGAAGTTGTTGAGTAGGCTCCACTTCAATTCCTTGAATTTTATTTCCTTGAGCCTCCTTTTCTTTAGCTTCATTTCCTTCATCATCCTTTGGTTTGTCTTCAATAATAGGTGAGTCCTCCAAAGTGACTTTCTCCATGCCTTCATGCAAAGAATCTATTTCTACAACATTCTTAACAAACATATTAAATTCCTCAAATTTTACATGTATAGATTCCTCAATAGTCAAAGATGACTTGTTGAAGACTCTATACGCTTTACTAATATTTGAGTATCCAACAAAAATTGCTTCATAAGATCTAGCATCAAATTTACCTAAATTATCTTTGTATTCAAAACAAAGCATTTGCATCCAAAAACTTTAAAGTAAGAAACATTTGTTCTATAGAAATAAATCTCAAAAGAAGTTTTTGAAGTATTTTTGCATAAGAAAACTCTATTTGATATGTAGCAAGATGTATTTACGGCCTCGGCCCATAGATAATGTGGGAGACCGTATTCACTAATCATTGTCCTAACCATCTCTTGTAATGTCCGATTTTTCCGTTCAACTACTCCATTTTGTTGTGGAGTTCTAGGACAAGATAGTTCATGCTTAATTCCATGTTCTTCACAAAAAGTAATAAAGGGTAGGTTAATGAATTCACCACCTCTATCACTTCTTATTCTTAGAATTGAAGAATCTTTTTCCTTTTCAACTCTTTTCTTAAGGTTTGAAAATGTGAAAAGGCTTGATTTTTATGCTCTAAAAAGAAAACCCATGTAAAACACGAAAAATCATCAACCAAAACAAATGCAAAATGATTCCCACTTAGACTTTTGGTTTGAGTATGACCAAACAAATCCATATGGATCAACTCCAAGGGACGTGATGTCATGATATCCTTGATTGACTTGAAAGAGGACTTGGTTGTTTCCCAAGTTGGCACGCGTCACAAACGCGGTCCTTTTCAAAGTTCAAGCAAGGAATACCCTTCACCATTTCCTTGTTGTTTAACCTAGATAGATGGTCAAAAGAAATGTGGCCTAATCTTCTATGCCACAACCAAGAGTCATCACCGAGGGCTTTTAAACAAGTAATATTGCAAGACATATTAGACAAATCAATCATGTATATATTGCTTTCACGAAAACCAAAAAATATACATGTGTTGGATAGTCTATCAATAACTTTATAAGCTAAATTATCAAAAGCAACATCAAAACATTTATCACAAAGTTGACTAACACTCAAAAGATTATGCTTGAGGCCATCAACTAAAACAACATTTCTATTAAAGGAGATGTACCAAGTTTAACATTACCAATGCCAATGATTTTACCCTTGGTATCATCTCCGAAGGTGACGGTGCCACCTTCATGGTATCTTGATAGGGTTGCAAAGCTGTTGATATCCCAAGTCATGTGCCTTGAGCAACCACTGTCAAGATACCACAATCCTTTACGTCGTTGCGCCTTGGAAAGTACCTACATCATTTAACAAATTTATTGACTTTGGTACCCAAATTTTCTTGGGTCCTTGAAAGTTAGTATTTCGAACCCAAATATTATGATGTGAAGCATTAAGTCTATCATAGAAAACTTAACTAAGTGACCTTTACGGCCACAATATGTGTATGAAAATACCTTCCCATACATGTATGCATGATGTGTGTGTGGAGGGTGAGCATGTTTGGGGAGTTTGGCATGATGTAAAGGTTGTGATTTATGAGCATGAACATGAATAGCATGTGATTGTTTCTTAGAGGCTTATTTCTTAGGAAACATAGCCTCAAGTCTATTCTTATCAAATTCACACTTTTTCAAAACTACTTCTAAAGAATCAATTTTCTCTTTTAGCATGACAATCTCATTTTTATCAACTTGTGGAAACTTACCTTTACAAGAAATCTTATAATTATCAAAATCTTTTTGGGTGGAAACAAGAGTGGAAAGTAATTCATCTTTTTCTTTAGAAAGAGTGAAAACTTGATGATTAAGAGATTCATTTTCCTTTTTCATTTTCAAATATTTTTTCTTAAGAAAATCATAATTATGTGAGAGTTCTTCAAAAGCTTCTCCTAGTCCATCCATGGAAAGCTCATCATCAAAAGAAGAGTTAGGGGTTATCTTGCTTGTGCTTTCATTAGCCATAAAGCACATGTTGGCGGTGTCAACTTCCTCCTCGGATTCGCTTTCGGAATCCCATGTAGCCTTCAATGCTTTCTTCTTGTAAGACTTCTTGGAGGTGGAGGGCTTGACTTTATCCGGGCATTCCGCAACAATATGACCCGATTTTTTGGCAATTGAAACAAATAATTTTCCTCTCTTTTTTGCCTCCTTGCCATCTCCTTTTACCTTGGAACTTTGCCTTGTTATACATCCTCCGAACGTTCTTAACAAGAAGTGAGAGCTCTTTGTCATCTTCTTCTTCATCGTCTTCGTCGGAGTATGAGGATTGACTTTTGAAGGCAATAGCTTTCTTCTTGTAGGGAGTCATTTCTTCTCTTGCCTTTCTCTCCATCTCATGGGTTTTGAGGTTCCCAATGAGACCTATAAGCTCCATCTCCTCCTTGTTATTGAGTTCCTTCAAGGTAGTAGCTTTTACTTCCCAAGAAGGAGGGAGGGCCCGGATGATCTTTCTTACTCTTTGGTCGTTGTCAATAGCATCACCTAGAGAAGAAAGTCCATTAGTGATCTTTGTAAATCTTGTAACCATATCATCTATGGTTTCATTATCATGCATAGAGAAATTCTCATATTGGGAACGAAGAAGGTCTATTTTAGCCCTCTTCACTTGTGAGGTTACCTCATGAGTAACAAGCAAGTGAGTCTAAATTTCATGTGCGGATTTGCAATGAATTACTCTAGAAATATCATCATCATTAAGTGCTTGGAGTAATGCATAGTATGCCCTAGAGTTAGCATCAAATTCTTTGGTCTCAATTTCGGACCAAGTGGACTCATCACTGGTGGGTGCACTAAATGGTTTGGTCACGGCCTTTGCAACTCGGCTTCCTAGAGATTGCAAAAATACGGCCATCTTAACCTTCCATATGGGAAAGTTAAGGCCATCAAACTTTGGGGGGGTCTTAATTCCTTCGGCCATTTTTACTAAGTGAATGAGTATGAAATGAATGTGGTGATTAGCAAATAAAGGATCTCTCTAAGGTTGTTAAGCCAAGAGCCTAGAGACCTATGCTCTGATACCAATTGAAAACACCTAGAGGGAGGTGAATAGGTGTAAATGCTAATCTAACAATCTTTTTAAAACAAATATGAATGAATGACGCAACGATCACTAAAACAAGACTAAGAGCCGAATACCTGGTGAAGGGCTCTGAACTCCTTCCTCGTGATTCCTCTAGATAAGAGTTAGAGGTGCGTATTGCAATCTTGTTGTATGAGTAATGATCGACAATGAGGCAAGAAATGAAATGGAAGCAATAATGAAATGCACACAAGATATATCACAAGGTATGAAAGAATAGCAATATCACAAGCAAGAAAGTAAGAGCAATAGAGAGCAAAGAGAAAATCAATCACAAACACAAAGTATTTATTTCGAGGTTCGAGCCACCGCTCTACTCCCCGCCTTCACCGCCGTGAAGGGTTTCCACTATCCACCGAGGACTTTACAAGGTCTACCGAAGACCGGAGTACCGAACTCCACCACTTACAATCCTCTACCGAAGAGGTATCTCAACAAGAACAAGAAGAAGGAACAAGTAGCCAAGTGATCACCAAAAGGATCACAAACTTCTCTTTACAACTTCCTTATAGAATGAGGAGGGAATTTTTGGCTCTAGAAGTGTAGTGAGAAAAAAAACTCAGTTGTAAATGAATTTTGCTTGAAAACACAACTGAAAAACAAAAGCCAAGAATGCACTAGAGAATAGAGAGCTTTGAAAACTTTTCTTTCTTTTTCAAACTTGAAAACTTGGTATTTTTCTTGGTACCTTTGCAAGAGACCATTCTCCTCTATTTATAGGGAGAGGAGGGGATTAAAACACATTAAAATTAAGTTTATTTGATCAGAAAATAATCCCCAAAGCTCAGAAAAACTCTGCCAAAACAGGGTGAAAATCAGAATCCAGATTTTCACCAAAGAGGAAAGAGCCGTTGGCAGCTGGCAGGCTTGCCGGTCGATCGGCCCGGTCGACCGGTAACCCTGTTGGCATATAGCCGTTGGGCTGGTCGCATGATATGGTTGACCGACAAAAAACAGAGAGCAAGCTGTTTTAGGTCGGTCGACCGGTCGGCCGACCGACAGACGTGAACAAGCGTGCACGTCCTGGACACAGGACGCGGTCGACCGGGGCGGTCGACCATCCTGGCCTGGAATAAGACCGGTCGACCGTCCCAGTCGACCGCCAGGCCTGAAACAGTTTTCAGAATGGAAATTTTTCTGGACTTGGAAATTTTCAAAATAAATTTGTAGGGATATATGACTAAGTATCATGCTGGAAAGATAGATATACATGATATAAACATGATATAAAATTTTGTAAAAATTTGAGACATGTATATTTATCAAGGCATGAACTTAAAACAAATACCAAAAAAAAAAACTTTATTTTGAAGGGTGTGAGTGTGTGTAGAGCCAATTTTCCACAACCTCAAACTTTAACAAACTAATTCTTACATAGGTTCTAGGTGACTACAAAGTCTTCAAGTGGGCTTTTCCATATGATCTTGCAAAGCTTGATTCTTGAACCCGAAATGAACCGACTTGAGTCAAAACAACCTTCCTTTAGGGAAGAAAACTCCATGAATCTTTAGAACCCTGAAACACACTTAAATAATAAACATGATTAGTACAAATAACTATATATGTTTTGTAATCATCAAAACTCAATAAAACAGGTGATTGTAACCTTGGGCCAACAACAAGTACTACTTCTCTTCTTTCTTTCCATTTACTTGTCTTTGCCATTTACTTTTACTTCCTTATTGTAGTGTAACTTCTTTCTTCTTCACCTCTTTTCTTTTACTTTGTTGTAGTGTAACTTCCTCTCTTTAACTTTTCTTTTCTTTTGTTTTCTTGTAGTGCAACTCCCTCTTTCCACTTTTTTTCCTTTGTTGTTTCTTTTACTTTTATGGCTAACTAACTTTTCATTAGCATGGCTAACTAACTACTAACCCACTAATTTCTAACACTTGATTGATAACCCACATGAGTCAATAGTGTCAAACAAGCCTTGTGCAAATAAGAGCTATGGCATCTTAAGACGAGGGTTCTAACTCTAACTTACCTACAAGTATTTACCTTCGTATATTTCATACTTAAATGGTTTTTTGTGATCTATGGGTTTTGTACTTTGCTTGTTGTTGTAAGTTAGAGACTTTCTGTTTAACTTTGCCGATACCATTAGTGCACTCGTGTCTTCCCGTATTCTCGCCTTCATTGGATCTTGATATGGGAATCTCCGAGTTTTTGCCGTGTAAAGCAAGTTATAGGAAGAACTTTCACTCGATTTTCACGTGAATAGTTCCAATGCACAAGGGTTGTGTTTGCCTATGATCCATCGTGAGGCTCTTCAAAAAGTTAGAAATTAGTGGGAGCACTTAGTAGAAAGTTAGCCATGCATTTTTACAACTAAGAAAAAAAATCCACTTTTACAAACCACTAAAACATTTTTCCAACAATTCTTAAAAACAACTTGTTTTCACTTTTCAATTCTTTATTTGGAAACAAGAACTTTCTTTCTTCTTGAACTTTAAAGCCGCATCAAGCTTCCATCGCTCTCCTCCTTGTGGACACGACCCGTATAGCCACTTCGCTGTTGGAACTTATTTCGATGAAGACTTTGTGAAGCATTTCATTTGGAGCTCTAACACATGACGAATCAAGAGTTCTACATGATCAAGATGTCCCAAGGAGAGTTGATATGATGTATTTTGTAAAGATGAAATAGCATGTAAAAAGCCTTGACACACACACCATATCAATGTCCATTAGTCGACTAATACCTATGACAAGTCGACTAATAACATGTGCAGTCGACTTGACCCAAATCCTAGTCGACTAGTCAAGTTTCCAAATCAGACCCAACTATCTGTTTCTGCATTAGTCGACTTAACAGTCAAACATAGTCGACTAATAGCAAAGTGTAGTCGACTTATCCCTTGCCCCTAGTCAACTAATCCCTGGTCCAGTCGACTTATTGTTAGTTACAGTCGACTTGATTCAGTTAATCCAGAAAACTGTCACTCAACTAAACTTGGCCTAGTCGACTTATAGCCAACCTAGTCGACTAATAGTAGGAAATTTGCCTTGACTGGTCGACTAACTCTATAGGCAAGTCGACTATAGGCAGTTTCTGACTGTTGGACAGTTTTCGTTATCTGGTCTTTTGTGCAACGAATTCCAACGTTCCTATCATTTGAATTGCTCCTATAACTACCCTAACTTACCCTAGTCTTCAGCTATATAAAGGGTAGTTACTCTAAAGGCCAAATAACAATCCTAATCTTCAGTTTTCTAAGATCAAAATTCTGTCAAACTGAAAACTGAATTTTCCAACTTCTGTTTTTCACCAAAAGACATTTCCATTGTGAAGTTCTCTGAAGTTTCTCCTATACTAGACCTTGTCTACGTTCACACATTGTACCAAGGCTTATAGGAAAGTTGTAATACTCAAAGCTATCATTGTACACGGGTGGCTTCTTGGTGTAGAGGCAGTTGTACAAGGTGAAGGTATTCTCTTGGTGGAAGAGAAGGTGTTCTCTTGAATGTAGAGAAGGTGTACACATTTGGCAAAGGGGATTTGTCAAGTGGTGTGCATGGTTGTGATTTGGGGTGTACAAATTAAGGATAAAGGAAAATCTCAAGCGGGTGGCTTGGGGACTGGATGTAGGTCACAAGGACCGAACCAGGATAAATCTCTCGTGTTTGCGTTTGTCTAAGTTTCTGAGATTTACTTTTCCTTTTATTGCAAGTTATTTATTTGTTTTAACTTAATCCTTCTTGTTAGTATTTGTGTTGACTTTGTTGTTTTAGATCCATAAGTGCCAACAGAGAAAGTTCCGCATTTGGCTAATCTCGGGTCCAACAATTGGTATCAAAGCGAGGTCCTACAATTGGTATCAGAGCCAATCTTACATTTGGTACCTAGTCAACAACAAGGATGGCAACGGAGTTTTCATCATCCCAATTCAAGGAAGGACATTCTACACAACGTCCACCGCTATTTGACGGATCCAACTACAACTATTGGAAGTGTAGAATGAAGATCTACTTGCAATCGCTCAACTACGAACTTTGGAACATCGTAGAAGCATCGTACACCAAGCCAACAACCAACTACAACGCTTGGACTGATGATCAAAAGAAGAACGCGAACCTTAACGCCAAAGCGATGAATGCCTTGTTCTGTGCCTTAACCAAAGAAGAGCTCAACCGTGTTTCAACAGCCACTTCTGCACATCAAATATGGCATACTCTTCAGGTAACACACGAAGGCACAAGTAAAGTTAAGAAATCTAAAATATCTGTTCTTATCCACAGGTTTGAATTATTCAAAATGGAGGAGAACGAAACCATATCCGAAATGGTTACAAGATTCACTGACATCACCAATTCCTTAGCATCCCTTGGAAAGGACTACACCCAAGTTGAAAGAGTCCGCAAGATCCTTCGTGCACTCACACCAGAATGGGAGAAGAAGACAACCGCCATTGAAGAGGCGAATGATCTCTCAACTATGACATTAGAAAACCTAATCGGTAATCTAATGGCATATGAAGTGCAGTTAGAAGAAAGAAAGAAGGACGAACGACAACACCGTTCAAAGAAGAAAGAACTCGCCTTCCATGCATCATCCGACACGGACGATTCCAATGACGATGAAGAGGAGATGGCAATACTTTCAAAGAAATTCAGGTGATTCTTAAAGCAAGGTAAAATCAAATGCTTTAATTGCAATAAAACAGGTCATTTGAAGATGGATTGCCCTTTGCTCAAGAAGAAAGAAAAATACAAGAGCAAAAAATTCAGAAAGAAGAAAAACTACGAAGCATCATCAGAATACAGTGATTCATCTTCCTCGGATGAAGAAGAAACCACTGAACGTGTCAACCTATGTTACATGGCACTAGAAGATGATGAGGTATCATTTTCTAAACTTTCTGATGCATTTCATGAATTGTTTATTGATCTGAAAAATGAAAAATTGAAAAATAAAGTTTTATCAAAAGAAAATGAAAAACTTTTAAAGGAAATTCATGTCATGCTTTACAAGTATCGGCTATAAATTCTCAACAAGATGAGTTTGAAAAAGTCATATCATCTTTGAAAAATGAAAATGAGAAGTTTATAAAAGAGAATATTTTTCTGAAAAAGGAAACTAAGTCTTTGAATGAAAGGATTTCTATATTGGATAAAGACATGTGGTTGAGGCAAAACCTGCACAAAAAATACGAAATTTCAGATCTAATAATAAACTTGTGCAAGTGCTCAATTCTTCCGCTATAGCAAGTGGCTATGCGGGTCGTGATCCACAAGGAGGGTTTGCGATGGAAGCGTTTACAGTTTTATTGAAATCTTATGAAAATAAGCGAAGATTCTTCTCTGTTTTAAAGTTATAAAAATGAAAAAGAAAGTTATAGTTAAAGTTAGAGAGAAAGCGAGAGATGAAGAAGGTGGAAAATCAGAAAACAATAAAAAGCGACTATGTACAAATGAAGTGGAGGAAAAGATCGAAAACGATTGGGAAAAAGTGGTGAAAGAAATCGTGTTGGCGATCTATACTATAGCAATAAAAGAAAAGAAAGAAAGTTAAGAATTACTTACCTAGTTTGGTGATGACTTACTTGGAAACCTTTTTGCAAGTTCTACCTTTGTGCTTCGGAGGCGTTCAACGCATAGATCATCAACTCGAACTCGGTCCCCGTGCACATTATATCGTCAAGCATAAGAAGAACGAAGTGATGCGAGCTTGGAAAAGGAGAACGTCTTCATGAACTATCGCTGGCTCTCACGTAGCATCGGTGTACTTGCTTTAGAGTTCACTTGTAGACTCAACACATACAACCAAGGTGAAGTAGAAAAGGAAAACGAAAAGCAAAACAAATATAAAGGAAAGTAAAGAAACGAACACAAAGAAAAGTTTACCTTTATTGCTTACTGAGACAATGAAAGAAAGGAGGAGGAGTACATCGGTGTCACTCTCAACATCAGCCTCTCTCTCTTACTTACATGAACCATCTTCTAACCTAAGCCTACATACAAGTTACATAAAAAAGAAAAACTAAACCTAGAAATGAAAACTTGGCTAAGTCCTATCTCTGCCTTTCTTCTTATTTTCAGTGCAGCAAATGCCTTTTTATAGGCAAAAAGCCTAACAACCAAGATCCCGGGAAGGTCGGGGGAGCAAACGCTCCCCCAACTGACTTCAGTTGGCCGCAGAATTGCGGCTTGGGCCTCAATTCTGCGGCACTGGTGTGGCCAGGTGGCCACACCAAGAGGGGGAACTTCCTGGGGTGAAGGGCTTCTCGCATATCTGGTTGATTTTCTTGTTTCTTCTTCAACCACTGACTGAATCAGCATTTGATTTTCTTGGCTCCGATTCCTCGATTCAAGGAGGGATTTTCTCAACTCCTTGATAGCCCAGATTTCTTCACTTCGAGTTTATTCTGAATTAATTCAGAATAAAGTGGGCTTTTGGGCTTGTTCCTCATTTATTTCTTTGAGCATTTGGGCCTACATTTAGCAAAGAAAAAGACAATTATTAATATCATTTATTAGCAAACAAGTATGGTAAAGTGACAACATAAATGCAATGTATGTGACAAATCACACCCCCACACTTATCTTTTGCTCGCCCTCGAGCAAAACAACTAAACTATACTAAGGATTATTGGACCACTTTCGCAGGTCACGCGATTGCACTGAGCATGTGCAACAAGCCGTTAAACCTCTAGGTTCCCCCTAGAGGACGAGTTTTGTCTCGTGAGGGTTTTCAGCGGATTGCACCCACAAAATCCATAAAGAAAGGGAAATAAAGAGTTAGTATTTTCGAAAAGCATTTTGAAAGAGAAAAATATTTGAAATATGATTGTAAGATCTAAGCAATCTATAAGTTATAGGAAAATCGAATCTTTCATTCCTAAACTTAGTCTCTATTCAAAAATTTGTTATCAATTAAAGTAAGGAGTCAATTTGTACTTCTCATCTAGTCTATTACTTTACCCTAAGTCATATGCACCTTGTGATTGTGAAAATTTTGATTAAGGGTTCATTAACTCTAACTCTTATGCCTTATTTATTTATATATATATACTTTTTTTTTGTGGTATTATTCCTTAGTTCTATTAGGCTTTCTAATCTGCCCATGTAACGAGCCTCTAATCGATGACTCCCAAACCAAACGGTCTTAGGGCACCAGGTGAGAAGACACCCCTAGGACTTAAGGACTCGAGCAGACAAGGCCACAAAACTAAGGATTTTATTATATGAACCTCTTTTAGGCGTGAATACTCATGCTTTATTAGGCACAGATACCCAGCTTAATCAGAGGATCTAATCATCTTTCGCATAAATACTAAGGCTTGCTTAGGCCAAAGCACCTAGCTAATCAATAATTAGACTTATTCATTTTTTTTTTCAAACTTATCTAATTATCTTTCGCATAAATACTAAGGCTTGCTTAGGCCAAAGCACCTAGCTAATCAATAATTAGACTTATTCATTTTTTTTATATATATATATTTTTTATAAGGCATAAGAATCTTTGTTTTTGAACCCTAAGTGTGTAAGTGTATGAAGTATGCATATTTCATCAAGTAAAGATCAAGACTAAATTACTTTGACAAATTATCTTCCTAACCCTAAAAATCAAACAAATAATCTTATTTTGACCAAGTATAAGAAATCCTAATTTGGATTTTCCTATTCCTCAAAGTTAACTTAATTTCTTACAAAAATAAGTCAAAATATTGTTTCTATTTTTCAAAAAGTTTTTTAAAAGTAAAGAAAAGTGTTAAATTTTTTTTATTTTTTTATTTTTTTATTTTTTTAAGAAAAAGAAAAGTTATGTTAGACCCTCCCCCACACCTATCTCATGCATTGTCCTCAATGTATGAATGAATGCATAGATGCATGAAAAAGAAGAAAGGGAAGGAAAATGTTACCTTAAGGTGGTGGTTCCGGTGGTGGTCTGATTGGTCCACGAAACGCGGCCCAATCAACTTTTCTTGGGTCTCGGAGGAACCCACCAGAAATATCTTTAATATAACCCATTAAAAAGATAACTCCATTAAGAAGTTTTATTAAAAATTTAACCCCATCTAATTTCCAAATTCCATAATTGATTTCGGAGTCAAATTTGTCAACCACCTCGTCCCAGAATAGAGTATGAAATGATAGAACAGTTGACTTGGACTCAGGAAGGACAGGAACTAATACCGACTCAGGAAGGTGACTTAAGTCAAGTAAAGGTTCAGGAGTCGAAATAGGTTCAGAAATTGGGTCCAAGTCAAGAAGTTGAAACTCCAGTCCACATGTATTTTCTAACAATGGAATGTGACTTAATGTGGGTGATTCCAGTTCATGAATGATAGGTGGAGGAATCAAAACTGACTCTAAAACATTACTCAAGTTTGGTAACACAACAGGAGTCAAGATTGATTTAGAAAGTTGAACTGGATCACAGATATGAGAATCTAGGTCACATATCTCATTGACTTCAATATCAAAAAATTGAGAACTTGCCAATTTGTTAATAGGATCTTCAAGAGTGTATAATTGGTCAAGTTCAATATGATCCTCACAGATGGGTGATTCAATTTCATTATGGATTGGTACAGGATCCAATGTTGACTCGGGGAAAAGATCGAAATCAGGTGAAGATACTGGAGTCATTATTGAATCAGGAAGAAGCATTGAATCACTAAGTTGGGATTCAAGATCATATTCATTCTCAAGTTCTATTTCAGGAAAAGGAAAACTTGCTAAACTATCAATATCTTTTTCAAAATTTGGAGTTTGGGCAAGTTCAAGTGGTTGTTCTGAAATGGAATCTTGATTTCCAAAATTACATGACTCTTTGGCTCTAACAGAATGGTAAGTGACATCAGGACGTGGGAACGTAGAGATTCGACCATCATGTCTATGTCACGATTTCTAGCATTTTGAGCATGAGTCATGGCTTCTAGCATCTTTTCATAGTTGATGGGTTCATTGTCTTGGTGAAAAGATGAAGAGTTGTTTTGGAAGTGGTATTGAAATTGTGAGTCCATCAGATTTTGTGATTGTTGTTTGGACTCACGCATACTCCGTTCCAAAATTGATGGTTTTCTATTTTGGACTGGTGGAACTGAGTATGACTCGTGGAAATATTGTGGACTAGGTGGAGAAGGAGGACACTGTGGTTGAAAATTGGACTCGGGGTAGGTGAATCCCCACTGACTCTGTGAAGAGTTAAAATCGTTATGGAAATTATAGTTATTAGATGGGGGTATGGGTCATATTGATTCGGATAAGACCAATCCGGCACACTAGGTTGGTCAAAGTTATGATATGCCGGGTTGGTAATATCCGAAAATGAAGTCGGTGTGTAATATGGATTATTATTGTAGTTGAAAAAATTATTATTATAGTCCATATCACACAGTATAATACAAACAAAGAAAAACAAACAAATAAACAAACAAAAAAGAAAAAATTTTAGCCTAAGTTAGGGTAGACTTAGGACCTAGACGACTCCTAACTGGTTAGACTGTCCACGGGAGGTCTAATGTAGACTTTAACCACAAGCTAATCAGCCAGGTCAGGGCAAGGTTGGTGGGAGGTTTTCCGTCAAAGACGTTCCTTAATTAAATAACCACCAACCTTCGGGCTTTCGGCCCTCAATCCCTTTCCTAGACACTGATTTTGCAGGAGTTAGATTCCAACATTTTTCCCCTTAGGATAATCTCCTAATTGAGTCCGAGATGTCCCTAGGGCCAACGTCTACTCAATTTTAGTTAGGCTTGGGTTAGTGAGTGCTTGGATTCTGATTTTGGGCTAAGGAAGGGTGATTAAATCCCCACCTTATCTTATTATTGGGTGGTGCCCTTAAGATCAGTTTTTTGTGCAAGTGTACAAGATGAATAAGATACACTCAAAGCAATATAAATCAACCAAGAGATAGTCCTATTCTAGATGCAATGCAAACATACCTTGCTCCAGCACTCTTCAACAGTAAAAAATAAAGGAATTAAAAAGACACGTGCCTAAAATGCAAATGTCTAATCAATTTTTTATCTTTTTAACAAATATTTTACTGTTGATTATTAGCAGGCTTATGTTATGGCATATAAGAAAAATTAAAGTTGCAGCAAACTAGAATTTGTAAACTAAGCAGCCCTGCAAAAAAGCTGTTAGTAGTCAACTCGTCCTTGCCGCGGATCCGCGGCTTTTGCCGTGGAATCGCGGCAATTCAGAGGGCCCTTGGTCTCTGCTTTTTGGAGCAGAGGCCCAAGGCCACTTGTATGTCACTGCAATAATAATTTTCAGCTTTGCTTGCCCTGTAACCTGCAACAGAGAAGAAAATTCGTTTAGTTCTAAAAAATTTGCAATAAAAATTCAGATTTCAATAAAAACCGTTTTACCCTCCCCGGCAACGGCGCCAAAATTTGGTTGAGGCAAAACCTGCACAAAAAATACGAAATTTCAGATCTAATAATAAACTTGTGCAAGTGCTCAATTCTTCCGCTATAGCAAGTGGTTATGCGGGTCGTGATCCACAAGGAGGGTTTGCGATGGAAGCGTTTACAGTTTTATTGAAATCTTATGAAAATAAGCGAAGATTCTTCTCTGTTTTAAAGTTATAAAAATGAAAAAGAAAGTTATAGTTAAAGTTAGAGAGAAAGCGAGAGATGAAGAAGGTGGAAAATCAGAAAACAATAAAAAGCGACTATGTACAAATGAAGTGGAGGAAAAGATCGAAAACGATTGGGAAGAAGTGGTGAAAGAAATCATGTTGGCGATCTATACTATAGCGATAAAAGAAAAGAAAGAAAGTTAAGAATTACTTACCTAGTTTGGTGATGACTTACTTGGAAACCTTTTTGCAAGTTCTACCTTTGTGCTTCGGAGGCGTTCAACGCATAGATCATCAACTCGAACTCGGTCCCCGTGCACATTATATCGTCAAGCATAAGAAGAACGAAGTGATGCGAGCTTGGAAGAGGAGAACGTCTTCATGAACTATCGCTGGCTCTCACGTAGCATCGGTGTACTTGCTTTAGAGTTCACTTGTAGACTCAACACATACAACCAAGGTGAAGTAGAAAAGGAAAACGAAAAGCAAAACAAATGTAAAGGAAAGTAAAGAAACGAACACAAAGAAAAGTTTACCTTTATTGCTTACTGAGACAATGAAAGAAAGGAGGAGGAGTACATCGGTGTCACTCTCAACATCAGCCTCTCTCTCTTACTTACATGAATCATCTTCTAACCTAAGCCTACATACAAGTTACATAAAAAAGAAAAACCTAGACCTAGAAATGAAAAGCTTGGCTAAGTCCTATCTCTGCCTTTCTTCTTATTTTCAGTGCAGCAAATGCCTTTTTATAGGCAAAAACCCTAACAACAAGATCCCGGGGAGGTCGGGGGAGCAAACGCTCCCCCAACTGACTTCAGTTGGCCGCAAAATTGCGGATTGGGCCGCAATTCTGCGGCACTGGTGTGGCCAGGTGGCCACACCAAGAGGGGGAGCTTCCTGGGGTGAAGGGCTTCTCGCATATCTGGTTGATTTTCTTGTTTCTTCTTCAACCACTGACTGAATCAGCATTTGATTTTCTTGGCTCCGATTCCTCGATTCAAGGAGGGATTTTCTCAACTCCTTGATAACCCAGATTTCTTCACTTCGAGTTTATTCTGAATTAATTCAGAATAAAGTGGGCTTTTGGGCTTGTTCCTCATTTATTTCTTTGAGCATTTGGGCCTACATTTAGCAAAGAAAAAGACAATTATTAATATCATTTATTAGCAAACAAGTATGGTAAAGTGACAACATAAATGCAATGTATGTGACAAATCAACATGTTAGTTTTCAAAAAGAAATATGAAGATCTTTTGCAAAATGTGACTAAGTTCAATAAAGGAAAAGAAAAATTGAATGATTTATTATCTTTTCAGAAGTTGTCACATGATAATCATTATGGTATTGGATATAATGAAAAGTCTTCATATGTTAGTATTCCATATGTGAAAAGAAAGTCTAATCTTGTTTCAAAAAGAATTAAGACAAAGTTTATATGGATTCCTAAGAATTTAAGTTTTCATGATAAAAATACATATATTGCTTCATACATTCATGATATATATAATTCTTGCAACTATGTGTATACTAACAGGTGAAAACCAAATTCTAAATGGATTTGGAGTCCTAAAGGTTAATATGTTCTTTTATGTTTGGTACCATCTAACGTTTATCTTGCAGGTACCATATAAAAGTTAATAAGAACATATATATATATATATATATATATATATATATATATATATATATATATATATATATTTACTAATATATTTGTTGTAGGGGGAGAACAAAGTCTTTTCATATTTGTTATAACCCAATTTCTGCAGGAGGAGGAAAATATAACATATTTTCTGTAGGGGGAGCACTTGTGCACACAAAGCTTCATCATCAAAAAGGGGGAGAATGTTGGAACTTATTTCGATGAAGACTTTGTGAAGCATTTCATTTGGAGCTCTAACACATGACGAATCAAGAGTTCTACATGATCAAGATGTCCCAAGGAGAGTTGATATGATGTATTTTGTAAAGATGAAATAGCATGTAAAAAGCCTTGACACACACACCATATCAATGTCCATTAGTCGACTAATACCTATGACAAGTCGACTAATAACATGTGTAGTCGACTTGACCCAAACCCTAGTCGACTAGTCAAGTGTCCAAATCAGACCCAACTCTCTGTTTCTGCATTAGTTGACTTAACAGTCAAACATAGTCGACTAATAGCAAAGTGTAGTCGACTTATCCCTTGCCCCTAGTTGACTAATCCCTGGTCCAGTCGACTTATTGTTAGTTGCAGTCGACTTGATTCAG
Source organism: Agave tequilana (assembly GCA_038442645.1). Lineage (NCBI taxonomy): Eukaryota > Viridiplantae > Streptophyta > Magnoliopsida > Asparagales > Asparagaceae > Agave > Agave tequilana. The sequence continues at coordinate 45,757 of JAVJIF010018052.1, read as the reverse complement.
TTAATCCAGAAAACTGTCACTCAACTAAACTTGGCCTAGTCGACTTATAGCCAAATCTAGTCGACTAATAGTAGGAAATTTGCCTAGACTAGTGGACTAACTCTATAGGCAGGTCGACTATAGGCAGTTTCTGACTGTTGGACAGTTTTCGTTATCTAGTCTTTTGTGCAACGAATTCCAACGTTCCTATCATTTGAATTGCTCCTATAACTACCCTAACTTACCCTAGTCTTCAGCTATATAAAGGGTAGTTACTCCAATGGCCAAATAACAATCCTAATCTTCAGTTTTCTAAGATCAAAATTCTGTCAAACCTGAAAACTGAATTTTCCAACTTCTGTTCTTCACCAAAAGACATTTCCATTGTGAAGTTTTCTGAAGTTTCTCCTATACTAACCTTGTCCACGTTCACACATTGTACCAAGGCTTATAGGAAAGTTGTAATACTCAAAGCTATCATTGTACACGGGTGGCTTCTTGGTGTAGAGGCAGTTGTATAAGGTGAAGGTATTCTCTTGGTAGAAGAGAAGGTGTTCTCTTGGATGTAGAGAAGGTGTACACATTTGGCAAAGGGGATTTGTCAAGTGGTGTGCATGGTTGTGATTTTGGGTGTACAAAATCAAGGATAAAGGAAAATCTCAAGCGGGTGGCTTGGGGACTAGATGTAGGTCACAAGGACCGAATCAGAATAAATCTCTCATGTTTGTGTTTGTCTAACTTTGTGAGATTTACTTTTCCTTTTATTGCAAGTTATTTATTTGTTTTAACTTAATCCTTCTTGTTAGTATTTGTGTTGACTTTGTTGTTTTAGATCCATAAGTGCCAACAGAGAAAGTTCCGCATTTGGCTAATCTCGGGTCCAACAATTGGTATCAAAGCGAGGTCCTACATTCGCTACTACGGAAGAATCGCAAAAGCAGTAACACCAACCCACACTTCCTTCTCTTATTTTAGTACTTTTTTTTTGTCGATCAAATTTTGGCGCCATTGCCGGGGAGGGAACGGCTTTATTGTTCACTACTAAAGATTGTTCTTTTTGTGTGTAGAAGTACCAAGGAGCTCACTATCACGGGAAGCAAAAGAGGTGGCCAAGGACATTGCGCGAGGATTCATTTGCCCTCGGAAAGATTCGTGTAAAAGCGAGTTTTTCCGATTGAAGTACTAACAAACTCGCTTGCAGGGTTGCCAGAAGCCGCTAAAAATTGCTTTCTAAATTTTTTTTTAGTTCCATTGAATGCTTCACCCTATGCATGTGTAATAAACTCAACAAAAATTCACTTGTTGCTTAATTGAAATTTGGATTAGACTTTTACATTTAGGGCACGTGTCTATTTCAATTCATTTCAATTTATGTTGAAGAGTGCTGGAGACAAGGTACGTGTGCATTCATATAGAATAGGACCAACATTTTGAAGTGATTTACCGCTTTGAGTGTTACCTTGTTGTGAATAAACTGCACACTTGCACAATTGACATTAAGGGCAAAACCCAAATAAACAAGATAAGGTGGGGATTTCATCACCCTTCCTTAGCCCAAAAACCATCTCCAGGTGCACTCACACTTTCCCAAGCCTTAACTAAAAATCAATAGACGTTGGCCCTAGGGATATCTCGGACTCACTAAGAGATTAACCTGAGGTTGGAAATTGCAAGAACTATACTCCTGCAAAATCGGTGTCTAAGGAAAGTGGATTGAAAGGTAAAGCCTCGAAAGCTCCGTGGTTTGGCGTAATTAGGTCCGTGGCTCCGCCCGGATACCTCCCCCCGAGCTTTGCCCTTTCCTGACCGATTAGCTTGTAGTCGAGTTCCAGCAACAACCTTCCCCGGAGAATCGACCAGTTAGGAGTCGTCTAGGTCCAGGTATCTTAGACTAAGGCTTGTGGTTGTTTTTCTTTATTTTGTTTGTTTTTCATTCTTTTCGATTGTTTGTTGTTTTTGCGTTGTTTGTGGTGTGCTGCATGCAAGAGTGGGTGAGAGATCCGTCAACTTTCAGATTAACAAGAAATACTTCTCTACCCTTGCATTCAAAACCGATGATGGCGTCACTTCAAGATAGATTTTACCCGATCAGAACTTCACTTCCATCTTGCATAAAACTTCCTGAAGCAAACGGAAATAATTTTGAGTTAAAGCCCCAATTCATTAACACTCTTCCCAAATTTCATGGTTTAGAATCAGAGGACGCATACTTCTTTATTAGGGAATTTGAAGAAGTATGCCTCATGATGCGTATGCCTCATGTAGGAGACGATGCCGTTAGGTTACGTTTCATCCCTTTTTTCCTGAAGGACCTAGCTAAGAAGTGGTTGTACAGCTTGGCAGCAGATTCAGTCACGACCTGGGATGATTTCGTCAAGGCCTTCTTGAAGAAATTCTACCCAATTCACAAAACTGCCCTCATTAGGAAGAACATTATGCAGTTTAGGCAAGAACCAAGTGAACCATTTTGGAGATACTTTGAGCGATTCAAAGATCTCCTAGCTCAGTGCCCTCACCATGGTGTGGAGAAATGGCGTCAGTGCCAGATTCTCTACGATGGATTAGATTATCAGACGAAAACCCTTTTGGAAACCATGTGTCAGGGAGGGTTCTTGCAGAAGGATGAGAATCAGGGTTGGGATTTATTTGAGGATTTAGCGGAGAAAACCCTGCAATGGGAACCAGCCTCGAAAAACCTAGGAATTCACAATTTATAGCTTCAAGAGGAGGGCTCCTATCTCTAGAATCATCCATAGCTGCCGAGGCTAAGATTGCTACCCTAATGAGGAGGATAGAGGCTCTGGAAACAAAAGAGCCTGCCAGTGTCAACCAGATCAACCCACCACCAATTCACAATCCGGGTTGTTCATTTTGTCAGGCACCAAACTATGTCTTTGAAGAGTGCCCTGTTTTTCATGCCCAGCAAGTGCCACCGGAACACATGAACGCGGCTTACTCACGGCCGTCTCACAACCCCTACTCACAGACCTACAATCCCGGTTGGAGGAATCACCTAAATTTCTCCTGGGCCCCGAACAATCCTCCCAAGCCTAATTTCTCCAACAACTTTCACCATCCTACTCCTCCACCAACTTTTCCCAGTCAAGCCCAGCTTCCACCTCCCAAGGCTCACCAATGGAAAAGAAAATCAGTAAATTAGAGAAGAGCATAGAGGCTTTCATAAAGTCCCAAACCGCTTTTATGCAAAACCAGGGACAAACTCTGAACAGTCATTCACAGGCCATATCGAGATTAGAAATGCAGATGAGCCAGTTAGCTAGCTCCCTAAGTGAAAGATCAAAAGGTACTTTGCCTAGTCAGCCACTAGTTAACCCAAAAGCCTCCAATCAAGCATATGAAATTCAGGATCCATCAATTAACCAGTGTAATGTTGTTCACACACTGCGATCTGGAAAGAAGGTAGACAACCAGTCTACCAACAGAAAAGTCCTGTCCATCCTGATCCCACTCCAGCCTCCACCTCTGCTAGTTCTTCCCAATCCGCTCCACAAACATCTGACGAGGACAAAACTGCTGAACAAGTTCATAAGCCTGTAGCACCCTTTCCCAATAGGCTTAGGAACAATAATAAGAATATGCACATGGAGAAAATGCTAGAGATGTTCAACCAGGTCAAATTGAATGTGCCACTTCTTGACGCAATCCAACAAGTCCCGGCTTATGCCAAATTTCTTAAGGATATGTATACGAAGAAGAGAAAGACCAATGTGCCCAATAAAGTATTCTTGGCCACTAATATAAGCGAAATTCTGTCTGGTCTCATTCCGGTGAAATACAAGGATCCCGGATGTCCCACCATTTCCTGTACCATAGGACAGACCGAAATCAGTAGAGCGCTTCTTGACCTGGGAGCAAGTATCAACTTGCTACCTCTCTCGGTATACCAGCAACTTGGGCTGGGCGAGCTAAGCCCAACTCGAGTCACCATTCAGCTAGCTGACCGATCTGTGAAGATCCCGAAGGGGGAAATCGCAAACGTCCTCATCCGGGTCGGGGATTTCATTTACCCCGTTGACTTCATTGTGCTTGAGACCCAACTTGTGTCTAATCTTAGGTCTCAGACTCCCATCATCTTAGGGCGCCCATTCCTTGCTACAGCTAATGCCATAATCAACTGTAGGAACGGGTCCATGCGATTGACTTTTCGAGACATGACGAAGGAAGTCAATGTCTTCAATCTTGGAAGACAACCTAGGGATGTCAATGATCAGACGTTTGAGGTCAATTCTATTGAAAACCTAACTAGTGAGCATGAGGAAAGTATGGAGACAGAAACTGAGGAAGAAATTTGATCTGGAGGCTGAGGATTTCAATTTAGACCAGATCATCGATTCAGCAGTAGATTGGGCATCAAGCCCCAGTGTACCCCATCCTAGGATTGAAAGCGCGGAAATTGCCTCCAATGAAGCAACACCTTCCCTAGAGCTAAAAGCCCTGCCTGAACACCTCAAGTATGCCTACCTAGGCGGAAAGGACACCTTGCCAGTCATTATAGCATCCCACCTGACTGAGCAACAAGACGACAGCTTAATGTCTATTCTGAAAAGATATAGGGAAGCCATTGGATGGACGATGAAGGACATCAAGGGAATAAGTCCAGCCATAGTGCAACATAGAATCCATTTAGTCGATGAAGCAACCCCTAGGAGGGACCCACAACGCAGGCTTAACCCTCTCATGCAAGAGGCAGTGAAGGCTGAAATTCTAAAATTATTAGATAATGGGATTTTTATCCCATTTCTGATAGCCAATGGGTTAGCCCTGTTCATGCGGTCCCAAAGAAGGCTGGCTTTACGGTGGTAGAAAATGAGGAAAAAGAGTTGGTACAAACAAGACTGCCTACCAAGGTTCGTGTTTGTATCGACTACAGGAAGCTGAATGCAGCTACCCGTAAAGACCACTTCCCGCTACCCTTCATCGACCAAATGCTTGAGCGTTTGGCTGGACATGAGTACTACTGCTTTCTAGATGGGTACTGGGATACAATCAAATCCCCGTTGCTGCAGAAGACCAGGAAAAGACTACGTTCACCTGCCCGTTCGGAACCTTTGCTTATCGGCGCATGCCTTTTGGATTGTGCAATGCTCCTGCAACATTCCAACGGTGCATGCTTAGTTTATTCTCTGACATGATGGAACGTTTTCTTGAGATTTTCATGGATGACTTCTCCATCTACGGAGATTCATTTGATCAGTGTCTTCATCACTTAGAGTTAGTGCTACAAAGATGCATTGAGAAGAACCTAACTCTAAACTGGGAAAAATGTCACTTTATGGTGAGACAGGAGATTGTCTTGGGCCATGAGATTTCGAGGAGAGGCATAGAAGTGGATAAGGCTAAGGTAGAAGTGATTGCTAAGCTTCCACCACCCAAAAGCATCAAGGATATTAGATCCTTTTTAGGGCATGCTGGGTTCTACCGACGGTTCATTAAGGACTTTAGCAAAATCGCGAGGCCCTTAACCAACCTGCTCGCTAAGGACATGCCCTTTGATTTCAACGATGAATGTTTCAAGTCATGGGGGAAGCTTAAGCAAGAACTGATTTCTGCGCCTATCATTTCTGCTCCTAATTGGGCCCAACCATTTGAAATCATGTGTGAAGCATCTGATTTTGTTATTGGCGCTGTTCTAGGACAGCGCATCGATAATAGGCAGCACGTGATCTACTATTCGAGTAGGACCTTGAATGACGCCCAACAGAACTATACAACACTGAGAAGGAATTCTTGGTCGTTGTCTTTGCGTTAGAAAAGTTCCAGCCTTACTTGTTAGGTTCAAAAACGGTGATTTTTACAGATCACTCGGCTCTGAAATACCTCATGACCAAGAAGGAAGCAAAAGCCCGACTGATTCGGTGGATCCTTTTGATTCAAGAATTTGACTTAGAAATTCGGGATAAAAGAGGTATAGAAAATGTGGTTGCTGATCATCTCTCACGAATTCCGAATGCACCAACCATCCAAGCTCCGATCAACGAGGATTTCCCAGACGAGTACATCCTAGCCATTCTTAAGGAACCCTGGTATGCTGACATCGTTAATTACCTGGCCACGGGACAATTACCCACTGACTGGACAAAGCAAGACCAATACCGCTTCTTTGCCCAAGTACGGTACTTCTTTTGGGAAGAACCGTATCTTTTTAAGTATTGTCCCGACCAAATAATTAGACGATGCATACCCGAGGAGGAACAGAGGAGTGTGCTTAGCTTTTGCCATGACCTTGCATGCAGAGGACACTTCGGTCCCCTCAAGACTACAGAGAAGGTTCTACAAAGTGGGTTCTACTGGCCCACTTTGTTCAAAGACTCATATCATTTTTGCAAGTCATGGGCAAATTGTCAGAAATTTGGGAAAATTTCTAGAAGAGACTGTAAATCACCTAGAGGGGGGGTGAATAGGTGATGGCTAATCTAATGGTCACTTAATGCCAAATAATGCAGAAGTAAAAACTATTATGACCTAAACTAAACTCTTACACTAAACACCACGTATAACACAAGAGTGTTGCCGAATTCCCCGTGAAGGGCTCTGGACAAACTCCTCTAGATTCCCCTAGATAAGGGTTGAGGTGCCGCGTTGGCTCTCTTGGTTGAATACAAGTGTTAGCAAACAAACCCAAGCATATACAATATGGCACACAAGTATATCAAGCATATAATGATAAGCACAATAAAAGTATGCAAGATATAAACAAGAGACAAGAGAGAGAGAGAGTGTGAGCAATCGCAAACACAATGGATTTGTTTCGAGGTTCGAGCACACTTGCTCTACATCCCCGCCTTCGACACACGAAGGATTTCCACTATAATCGATCCCACCGGATCACTCGGTGTCGCAACACCTACAACGAGTTCCCACTAGAACTCCTTGGATTCTCTCTAGTCCGTACACACCGCAAGCCCACCGGCTCGCCGAGTCCGCACCTCAAACAAAAGAGTTCGCACCCGAACTCGAAACACCGAGTCCCCACTAGGACCCGAAACAATGCGAACACACACGTCCGCCTCCTCAAAGCACAAAGATGAACTTTGATGATCACAACTCTTGATCACCTAAAATCCTCTCACAACAAACTCCCTATAGGGTAGATATAGCAATGGATAGCTCAAGTGTTGTGTGAGAAAACAAGGAAAGAGATGGTGGAGGAAAACTCAAAGAAAATCACTTTTACACTCTTGATAAAACTTCTCTTTTGATTGGAAATATTTGCTCTCAATTTTGTGGAGAAAAACCTCTTGAAAGAGTAGGAAAAACTTGTTGGCCCAAAGGCCTTCCACCCTAGTTTTGATGATGATTAACTCATGTAGTTATGTTTACTAGTTATCTTGTGATTTTAGTTACAGATCATTGATCAAGATATTAGTTGGTGATTGCTTCAAAAAGAGGAGTTTAGAAGCCTTCACATGGTGATTCCGGTGCCCGAGCTTCAAGATTACTCATTTGCACTCGGTGGATCACGGTTTGGGATCGAGTCGACTTGAAGATGGAAGATCGTCAAGAAGACTTAGGTATTCTAGTTTAGTGATTAGTGTGTTTAGATCCATTTGTAAAGCTTAGTATAGTTGATATGCTCAAGTGCACAACACACACAAGTTTTATGTTTGGATATTGGTTTTTCGATTTTTAGTTTAACCGATATTTGTTTTCATGAATAGATTGATCAAAACAAGTTTACATGGTTTATATGTATAATAGATGTATTCTAGTTATACATACATGCTTACTTGACTTATACAAACTTATTTTGACTTTCCTATTCATGTATTGAAAAATCCAAGTTTGATAAAAATACATGTTTTGATTTTTGATAAAACTTGCAAGACACAAAAATAATTTGAATATGTTGATATATGTCTTGAAATTTTTATCACAAGTTTGTGTTTCAATACAAAATGTTAAAACAAGTTTTATGGAATTTTAGAAGAGATAAAAGAATTTTTAGAAATATTTTAACTTATGCTTTTCTGCCCTGAACTGTGACTGACAGGCCAGGTCGGTCGACCGCATGGGTCGACCGCACCAAGGGCCGGTCGACCCGTGAGGTCGATCGACGTGCACAGAGCCGTGCACGTCTGGCAGACACAAGGGCGGTCGACCCGGACGGTCGACCGTAACTGAGAGCTCTGTTCTCTGTATATTTGGGTCGACCGGGCGGTCGATCGGGTTTGCCCAACGGTCACATTTTTGACCGTTGGCGGTCGACCGGGCGGCCGACCGCCAAGCCTGTCAGGCTGCCACATCAGCCTAATGGCTAGTTTTGTTTTGGGGCTATAAATACCCCAACTCTTGGGCTATTTTGATAAGATTTTTACAAGAGAAAAATTCCCAGTTTCCCTGAGTTTAAAACAAGTTTTCAAAAGTGTTTTTGGGCTTTAAACTTCCAATCTTATTTGTTTTAGGTTTTTGAAAAAATCAAAGAAAAGAGAATTTTGGGAGATTTGTCTTGGCTTTCATTTTCTATCTTTTACAAGAGTTTTCCCAAGTATTTTTCTTTGAGTTTTGTTTTCCAAACACCTAGTTTTCCACACTTGAGCTATCATCTATCCTAATCTATTAGGATCTTTTGTTTTGTGAAAAAAGAGAAAAGAAAGAGAGATTGTTTGTGGTTGAAGAAACCACTTGTTGTACACCCTTGATTTTGTTGTATCCCTCTTTGGTAGAGGTTGATCGGGTGATTGGTTTGCTCCCTCTTGGTAGAGGTTGAGGCTTGTGGGTTGCTCCCTCTAGTGAGAGGTGGAGATTGGTTGTAACCCTCTTCGGTAGAGGCGTTGGTTGTTGTTTGGCTAAGGGCCTACCCCTCTTGTGTGAGGTGGTGTTTGTATTGAGAGAGGAGTTCGGTACTCCTAGTGTTGTAACAAATCCTCTTCGGTAGAGGTTCCCTCGGTGGGAGATAGTGGATTGGAAATCCTACACGGTGGTGTAGGCGGGGATGTAGAGCTAGGTGCTCGAACCTCGAAACATATCTTTGCCTTTGCGTTTGATCCATTGTCTCTCACTCTCTCTCTCTCTCTCTCATTTATTTGTGCAAAGTATCATTCATTATTCATATCATACATTGCTTGCATTGTGCCTTGCATATTTCATATTGCTATATCTTGTATATGCTTGGTTGTTTGTGTGTGCCTCACTTATACTTAACCACAAGAGCTTCACATAGCACCTCAACCCATTCAAGGGGAATCAAGAGGAGTTAGTCCAGAGCCCTTCACGGGGAATTCGGTTACACTTGTTGGTTGTATTAAGTGTGATCGCAAAATTTGCATTAGCTTTCGCATTTAGCGCATTTAGTTTTTAGATTAGTAAGTACACCTATTCACCCCCTCTAGGTGTGCTTTTCAATTGGTATCAGAGCCAAGTGCTCTGATTTTGGGTCTAACAACCTAGAGTTAAAGATCCTCATTTTAGGCTAATCTTGTTTGCATTTGCTTGTTTGCACACATATAGTTTACCATGGCCTTCATGACCCCACCTATGTTTGACCCTTCCAACATCATTGTTTGGAAGATTAGGATGACCGTTTATTTACAAACCCTAGGACATAAGGTTTACCTTGCCATTACCAAGGAATCCTACCTTAGTGATAGCAAACATATAGGGGCCAATGCACAAGCCCTTGAGGCCATTAGAAGCACGCTTTCAAAAGAATATCTTACGTATGTTTCTAACCTTGATTCCGCTTTTGCAGTGTGGAACAAGTTGACAACAACCACCACCTCCAAGCTTCAAACGCCTATCCAACAAGAAGAGGAATCTAGTGGAGAGTCCGACTCACAATGCTTGATGGTCCAAGGGAATGACTCCCTTGAGGTACTTTCGGAACCCCACTTAGATTGTGATGATGCTAGTTCTTCAAATGATCATATTGATGCCCATGCCTTGAATGAAGATCTATCAATTGTTTGTGAAAAATTGATTGAAAAATATAATGTTTTGAAAAAGAAAAGTCTAGGCCTTAACAATGATAATAAAAATTTGATTTCTAGACTTAACAATATTTTGCAAGAGAAAGAGGATATTTCTAATGAGAGGGATTCATTAAGGTCTCAACTTGATTTTGCACTAAAAGAAAATAAAGTTTTAAAATCTAAAAATGATTGTGAAACTCTTATGAAAAATAATGATGTTTTGTCTTCAAAAATTGATTTTGTTTTAAAAGAGAATGTTGCTTTGAAAAACAAAATTATTTCTATTTCAAATGATTTAAATGTTTGTTTAAAGAAAAATGATGTTTTGCAAAATAAGATTGATGCACATGTTTGCCATGCTAGGGTAGTATCACACACTTCACCTATTGCATGCCACACTTCTTCTTCTAAGATTAATGATGATATTTGTTTGTTTAAGAAGAAGGTTGATTGTTTGGGCTCCACTATGAGCCAATGTGCCATGAACCACTCACGTTTGGAAACCTTGGTTCGAAAGAAACAAGTTCCACCTATGCATGCACACCCATCACGGCATACACATGCTCCTCACGGACACCATCACACAATGTATGCTCATGTGTACACTTGTACACATTGTGGACGTAAGGGCCACCTTGCTAAATTTTGTTATGATAAATTAAATGTTTCAAATTTAGCAAAGAAATTTGTTTGGGTTAGAGAAGGGACTAACCCCCATGGACCCAAAAGAGTATGAGTACCAAAGACCACCCCTAAAATTTTTGATGTAGGTGTGGGCTCTCACATGACGTGAGAGTTGCCGTACCTTGGAGTGGATGCGTTCCGAGCTTCATGGAAATCTATTGGATGCATCACTTTCAAAGGGAGTTTGGTGGAGATGACCACCATGTTTTGGAGACAAGGGAAGTTGCCTTCTAGGTTTTGGTAACGATTCCTAACTCCTAATTTTTATTTACATACTTTTAATATTCATTGTTTATAGCATGTTTCATTGTTTAGTGATTAGTATGAAAATGCCATGATAATTAGATTCTTGACATACATGTATAGTATTTGAGACACCCATGTTTAATGTGGATTATTATTTTGTGTTCTCGTATTTGATTAGCTATCATGTACATCATAAATCTAATAACATGTGGATATTCATAATAATCATGTTTATGTTTATCATGTTGATTTTTGTCTTGTTTTATGCTTCATGCTTTGATTACATGTTTAGATGTTAGTTTTCATCAAGACTAGGATTTATACTTTTGCATATAGTGGGCCACAAATAAATTTATATATGTTTGTGCTTGATTGCTTATTTGAACCCATTAGATGTGCTAGTATAGTCTAGTTTTGATGATTCATACATTTTAAACATGTATTCCTATTTTTGGATTTGTTTTATAAGTTTCCATTTCATGTATATGTGTAATTTTGCCAAACTTCAAGATATACATGAATACCCCTTGGGTCATTTGTTTTTCATGCAAATCTATACATATGGACTCAATCGTGTTTAGGGATATGTATGTATACTTTTTGTTGACAAATCATACATATGCCTTGAAATGAAACTTGTTTTAATAGAAATTTAAAGTTTCATATTTTTGTGTTTATGTTTAACTTGATGTATATGTCTACCTTATCCAAATTATTGTTATACATATACATCCTTTTGAGCCACGTGCCTTCATGCATATATCTTTGTGGACTCTTTGTGTTTGGATATGTATGTACACTTTAATTTGTATAGGACATACATATACCTTGAAGATTAAATAAGTTTTAATGATTTTCTTATTTTTCTTATTTCAAGAAATTTTGAGCTTAATTGGAAATTTCATAATGCCATGTCTCACATTACTTGTACACTCACCATTTTTAAAATATTTCTCATGAGTACGTTTTCATGAGCATGTATGGACTTTATTGAATATTGAGTGTTTTTAAGTGCTATGTGACTTACATGTGTTTTATGAAAATTATTTTTAGTTTATTCCTTACTTGAATGATTTCGTACTAGTTAACAGATTTCTCATTTAACTAGTTCGTATTCTTCTTTTGGTAGAGTTTTTCAAACGTACTCTATTTTCAAACCTATTTTTGGAAACCCATACCTTCTATGGGAGGTTGGATGGGAGATCATGTTCATGTATGCTTTAAAATGAAAATCATTTAAAACTTGAATCATGATTGGGAGGTAGATAATATGAGATATACACTTGATATTATTGTTATTTCAATTGGTATCATTGAATTCTTTCAATTGGTATCAATCTTGACATTTCTTGTATACTCATATATGTTTGTATGTATGTATGCTTTCTATTCCAAGAATATCAATTTCTATTGGTATCTATTTTTCATACATATATATGTTTGTTTCAATTTTTTTAACAATGCGTAGGCTTGTTAAAATAAAAGTGAACATTGTTTTAGTTGGTATTTCATAAAGGGGGAGAAAATTTGATTTTGTTTTTCAATTGGTATTTGTACTCCTATACTTTATGATAGAAAATTTTAATTTGGTATCATATGTTCAAAATGAAAAATATTTACAATTGGTATCAAAATTTTGTTTACATTCAAAATTCATTATGTTTAATTTCAAATTGGTATCAAGATTTTCATGTGTTTTGCTTAAAATTGGTATCAATATTTTTGTTTGTTTCCTTTCAATTGGTATCAAGATGCTATTCTTTGACATACTTTCAATTGGTACCTTAATTGATTGTCACCCCTAATTGGTTTTATTTTTGTTTTAGACAAAATGGAGAAAAATATTATTTTTATTGATTCGTTGTTTCGAACAAAAAGGGGGAGAAAAATGTATTGATTTGGTTTTGCTTTTACCCCTTATTGATTGTTTCTTTGTATTAAAAAAAAGGGAGAAGATTTTGTTTTGTTTTGATTATTTACCCCTTTGTTGATGATTGACAAAAAGGGGGAGAATTATTTGAGAAAGATCTTGAGTTTATATATGCATGTTTATGTTTTGCATATATTAAGTTTAATTTAGTTTAATTTTAATTGGTATCTAGAGCATGTTTTGTAATTGGTATCTAGAGCATGTTTTATTTTTGAACATTTCATTGGTATCTAGAACCCTTTATTGTTTATACATTTATATGCATTCATGTTTAATATTCATTGCATATTTATTGTTTATTTGTTTATGCATGAGTTAAGGGGGAGCTTCTTTGAAGCTTAACTTTAATCCATGCATATATAACTCCATAAGTTTTGTCATCATCAAAAAGGGGGAGATTGTTGGCCCAAAGGCCTTCCACCCTAGTTTTGATGATGATTAACACATGTAGTTATGTTTACTAATTATCTTGTGATTTTAGTTACAGATCATTGATCAAGATATTAGTTGGTGATTGCTTCAAAAAGAGGAGTTTAGAAGCCTTCACATGGTGATTCCGGTGTCCGAGCTTCAAGATTACTCATTTGCACTCGGTGGATCACGGTTTGGGATCGAGTCGACTTGAAGATGGAAGATCGTCAAGAAGACTTAGGTTCCTAGTTTAGTGATTAGTGTGTTTAGATCCATTTGTAAAGCTTAGTATAGTTGATATGCTCAAGTGCACAACACACACAAGTTTTATGTTTGGATATTGGTTTTTCGGTTTTTAGTTTAACCGATATTTGTTTTCATGAATAGATTGATCAAAACAAGTTTACATGGTTTATATGTATAATAGATGTATTCTAGTTATACATACATGCTTACTTGACTTATACAAACTTATTTTGACTTTCATATTCATGTATTGAAAAATTCAAGTTTGATAAAAATACATGTTTTGGTTTTTGATAAAACTTGCAAGACACAAAAATAATTTGAATATGTTGATATATGTCTTGAAATTTTTATCACAAGTTTGTGTTTCAATACAAAATGTTAAAACAAGTTTTATGGAATCTTAGAAGAGATAAAAGAATTTTTAGAAATATTTTAACTTATGTTTTTCTGCCCTGAACTGTGACTGACAGGCCAGGTCGGTCGACCGCATGGGTCGACCGCACCAAGGGCCGGTCGACCCGTGAGGTCGACCGACGTGCACAGAGCTGTGCACGTCTGGCAGACACAAGGGCGATCGACCCGGACAGTCGACCGTAACTGAGAGCTCTGCTCTCTGTATATTTGGGTCGACCGGGCGGTCGACCGGGTTTGCCCAACGGTCACATTTTTGACCGTTGGCGGTCGACCGGGCGGCCGACCGCCAAGCCTGTCAGGCTGCCACATCAGCCTAACGGCTAGTTTTGTTTTGGGGCTATAAATACCCCAACTCTTGGGCTGTTTTGATAAGATTTTTACAAGAGAAAAATTCCCAGTTTCCCCGAGTTTAAAACAAGTTTTCAAAAGTGTTTTTGGGCTTTAAACTTCCAATCTTATTTGTTTTAGGTTTTTAGAAAAATCAAAGAAAAGAGAATTTTGGGAGATTTGTCATGGCTTTCATTTTCTATCTTTTACAAGAGTTTTCCCAAGTATTTTTCTTTGAGTTTTGTTTTCTAAACACCTAGTTTTCCACACTTGAGCTATCATCTATCCTAATCTATTAGGATCTTTTGTTTTGTGAAAAAAGAGAAAAGAAAGAGAGATTGTTTGTGGTTGAAAGAAACCACTTGTTGTACGCCCTTGATTTTGTTGTATCCCTCTTTGGTAGAGGTTGATCGGGTGATTGGTTTGCTCCCTCTTTGATAGAGGTTGAGGCTTGTGGTTTGCTCCCTCTAGTGAGAGGTGGAGATTGGTTGTAACCCTCTTTGGTAGAGGCGTTGGTTGTTGTTTGGCTAAGGGCCTAACCCTCTTGTGTGAGGTGGTGTTTGTATTGAGAGAGGAGTTCGGTACTTTTAGTGTTGTAACAAATCCTCTTCGGTAGAGGTTCCCTCGGTGGGAGATAGTGGATTGGAAATCCTACACGGTGGTGTAGGCGGGGATGTAGAGCTAGGTGCTCGAACCTCGAAACATATCTTTGCCTTTGCGTTTGATCCATTGTCTCTCAACTCTCTCTCTCATTTATTTGTGCAAAGCATCATTCATTATTCATATCATACATTGCTTGCATTGTGCCTTGCATATTTCATATTGCTATATCTTGTATATGCTTGGTTGTTTGTGTGTGCCTCACTTATACTTAACCACAAGAGCTTCACATAGCACCTCAACCCATTCAAGGGGAATCAAGAGGAGTTAGTCCAGATTCCTTCACGGGGAATTCGGCTACACTTGTTGGTTGTATTAAGTGTGATCGCAAAATTTGCATTAGCTTCCGCATTTAGCGCATTTAGTTTCTAGATTAGCAAGTACACCTATTCACCCCCCTCTAGGTGTGCTTTTCAAAACTGGCTCTAAAACTCTCCAAAAATCTTAATCAAAATAGCCCCCAAATGCCCTATTTTATAGAGTCTGGAAAACTAACCGTTGGGGTCTGACAGAGCTGTCGGTCGACCGCCCGGTCGACCGGCTAACGGTCATATTTCAGACCGTTGTGCCATCGGTCGACCGGTCGGCAGACCGAGGCCAGGATACAGAGAGCAAGTCTCTCTGTCCGGTCGGCCGCCCGGCCGCCCGGGCCTTTCCAGAGAGCAGAGCTCTCTGGACGGTCGACCGGCCTCCTGCCAGAACTGGCATGCACGTCTGTGCACGTCGGTCGACCGGCTCGGTTGACCGGCTGAAGCCAGGTCAGAAAACTATAAAGGGATTAAAACTTGGTCTTTTTGATTGAAATAAAATCCCATAAAATACAGAAAAATCTACAAAAATAGTTTTACCAATATACTTTGATAAACAAACATGCTTGCACAAATCAAGGCATGTTACAAATGATTTGAACTATTTTTGTAATATGGAAAAATTGGCTCAAATGAAAACAGCATTTTTCCAAACTTGATTTTTCCAAAACTTCTCCAAATACAAAAGCAAGATATTTAAACTACTTTTAAAGCATAGTGTGTATGGATATGATCCACTACACAAACATGGTGAAATATCTATATTTTTGACATTATGCACTAAACATGATTTTGGTTAAAACATAAAACTTGAATACCAAAAACCAAACCGGTATTTTTCTAAAAGAAAATTCTTTTGTATTTTTCCAAACAAAATTCTTTTATGAAAACTCATCTAATCAAGAGTGTGTGTGTATAATATACTTGAGCAATCCACCAACTATTCTATCCTTTACATTTTAACTAAAACAAATCTTATAAAAAAACAACCTAGACACAAGTCTTCATCTTCTTGAAGTCTTCTCTTGAAGCCTTCTTGACTTGGTCCAAACACCGTGCTAGCTTCAAAATATGGCTTTAAATCCTTTGTTGAAGCTATGCACCTACTAAGATCTTAATCATAAATCTGTCACTAGTTAAACACAAGATCATTAATACTATAACTACATGAGTTGATCATCATCAAAACTAGAGTGATGGGCCTTCGGGCCAACAGAGACATGATGCCCCTGAACCCGATCCTTGAAGTTGAAATTTTTGATGTTTGGGGTATCGATTTCATGGGGCCATTCCCCAATTCCTTCGGCAACCAGTTCATTCTGGTTGCTGTAGATTATGTCTCTAAGTGGGTAGAAGCTGTGCCAACTAAGACGAATGACAACAAAGTGGTTGTCAAATATCTTAAAGATAACATCTTCTCCCGATTTGGTACCCCCAGAGCTATAATTAGTGACAATGGATCACATTTCTGCAACAGAGTTTTTGAAGCTCTGATGCGAAAATATTCCATCAATCACAAGTTATCCACTCCGTACCATCCCCAGACAAATGGGCAAGTAGAAGTCACCAATCGACAACTCAAGCTCATTCTGAAAAAGACTATCGGACAAAACCGAAAGGATTGGTCGGTTAAGCTCAATGATGCATTGTGGGCTTACCGCACTGCTTTTAAGACAGTTCTGGGGATGCTCCTTATAGAATCGTGTTTGGCAAAGTCTGTCATCTGCCAGTAGAGTTAGAACACCGGGCCCTCCGGGCCATTAAGCAACTCAACTTTGATCTGACCAAGGCCGGTGAACTTAGGAGACTGCAGATTTCTGAATTAAAGGAGATACGGAATGAAGCCTATGAGAATGCCCGGATCACCAAGAGCAGGACTAAACTTTTCCATGACCAAATCATAACCCGAAAAAACTTTGTACCTGGAGATAGGGTTCTGCTGTACAACTCTAGGCTTCATATTTTCGCGGGGAAGCTGAAAACTCGTTGGTCGGGACCGTTCATTGTGCGCACTGTTTTCCCACACGATGTTGTGCTTATTGCAGACCCTAAAAACAATACGGAATTTAAAGTGAATGGGCAAAGACTGAAGCCCTTCTTGACCACTGAGCCTATGACTCCAGATGATAGTGTGCTGACTCTTTTTGCCCCGTCATATACGTAACCACAACAAACAAATAAAAAAAAATTGTTTATATGCTTACCCCGTGTACATTCTTTTTGACATTTCTTTAGCTTATTCGCACTTGGCCGGCCCAAGTCCACGGAGACGGTGACATCAATTCTTCCCCCTATTTATTACATTTGCATTTCCATATGCATTCATTGAGGACAATGCATTAGATAGGTGTGGGGGGGTGTTAACACTTTTCTTTTTCCTTTTATTCTTTCTTCTTCTTTCAAAAAAAAAATCTCCAGATTGAAAAGAAATTTCATACTCTTTATAAAAATACCAAAAGATTGTAGGAATTACGGAACCTTAGTAATAAATCTTTATTTTTGCCTAAGTAAAAAAGAAAGAATGGTTTGACTAAAAAGATAGGAGGGATAAGGAAAATAACTCATACCTTTTATTTAGTCTTAATAGAATATACATAATTCACACACAAATGCTTGGGATTTAGAGACACGACTCTGAAAAGAAAAAAAAAAGAAAAAAAGGCTGGATAATTGTGCCTCAAGAAGCATGATCACTCACGCCAAAAAAAAATTAATATATAAATAAATCTTGATTTCGTGGCCTACTCCACTTGCATATTTGACCTGAAGGGTGTTTTTCCACCTGGTGCCCTAAGACCATCTGATTTGAGAGTCATCGGTTTGATATGTGTTACATAAGTGAAGTAGAAAGCCTAATGGAACCAAGAATAATAAGTAAATATTAATAAAATTAAATGATATTCAAAGTTGAGTTGAAAAATCCCAAGCACCTCACACTTACACATATGCATATCTATCTAAAGCAAAATAAAAGAATGAGTTAGAAGTACAAGATCCTTTCTAAATTTAAAGAAAAACCATAGTTTCTTCTTTTATGCAGGCTAAAGTATAAGAGGACTTATGAGGGTTAAACCTAATTCTTACATCATTCGGTCATTTTACTTAGATGATTGAAAGTTCTTTTTCATAAAAAAAAAAGTTTTTTTCTAACAACTAATTTCTTCTCTTTACTTATTGGATTTTGTAGGTGCAATCCGCTGAAAACCCTCAGGAGAACAACACTCCTCCTCTAGGGGAAACCTAGAGGTTTCAAGACTTGTTGCACATGCTCAGTGTAATCGCGTCACCTACGAAAGTGGTATAATAATTTTCTTATTTTTGTTTTGCTCGGGACGAGCAAAAAGATAAGTGTGGGGGTGTGATTAGTCTCTAATTTTGCATAATTTTCATCACATTCTCATATTTATTTCATGTAAAATTCTGCTAATAAAACTTTGCTTGCTTGATCCTAGGTCCATGGTGTGCAAATGAAGAAGAAGACCTAAATCACCATTTAATTGGTGATTAAAAGCCTACCAAGTAGCCATTGACTTTAGATTGAAGATTTTGTCAGCCCAGAGCATCAAATCACAAATCCAGGAGGTCAGGTGGACAGAAGTCAGACTGGGCGACGCACTGCCCAAAACTGGGCGCGCGCGCGCTTGCGTTTTGGGCCACGTGCTGTTCATGTGGCCCCCTTTGCCCTGGTGTCTATAAAAACCCCCCAGGGGTCTTCAGTTGGAGGAGATCCAGAGTTATAGCAAGTTGTGTAGCTTTGTTTTTAGTTTGTAGTAGTTGTTGTTGTTCTTCTAGTTTTAAGTTTTAGCCATTAGAGTGAAAGAGAGAGAGTGTGTAAAGTGTTGTATTTGAAGGGTGATAAGATAATACAAGTACTACTTCTCTTCCTTCTTTCATTTACTTGTCTTTACCATTTACTTTTACTTCCTTGTTGTAGTGTAACTTCTTTTTTCTTCACCTCTTTTCTTTTACTTTGTTATAGTGTAACTTTCTCTCTTTAACTTTTCTTTTCTTTTGTTTTCTTGTAGTGCAACTCCCTCTTTCCACTTCTTTTCCTTTGTTGTTTCTTTTACTTTTATGGCTAACTAACTTTTTATTAGCATGGCTAACTAACTACTAACCCACTAATTTCTAACACTTGATTGATAACTCACATGAGTCAATAGTGTCAAACAAGCCTTGTGCAAATAAGAGTTATGGCATCTTAAGACGAGGGTTCTAACTCTAACTTACCTACAAGTATTTACCTTCGTATATTTCATACTTAAATATTTTTTGATGATCTATGGGTTTTGTACTTTGCTTGTTGTTGTAAGTTAGAGACTTTCCATTTAACTTTGCCGATACCATTAGTGCACTCGTGTCTTCCCGTATTCTCGCCTTCTATTGGATCTTGATATGGGAATGTCCGAGTTTTTGCCGTGTAAAGCAAAGTTATAGGAAGAACTTTCACTCGATTTCCACGTGAATAGTTCCAATGCACAAGGGATGTGTTTGCCTATGATCCATCGTGAGACTATCTTCAAAAAGTTAGAAATTAGTGGGAGCACTTAGTAGAAAGTTAGCCATGCATTTTTACAACTAAGAAAAAAATCTACTTTTACAAACACTAAAACATTTTTCTAACAATTCTTAAAAACAACTTGTTTTCACTTTTCAATTCTTTATTTGGAAATAAGAACTTTCTTTCTTCTTGAACTTTGAAGCCGCATCAAGCTTCCATCGCTCTCCCTCCTTGTGGATACGACCCGTATAGCCACTTCGCTACTACGGAAGAATCGCAAAAGCAGTAACATCAACCCACACTTCCTTCTCTTATTTTAGTACTTGCTTTTTGTCGATCAAAGACCATTAGTTATTTTAGTAAATTTTGTTACCATGTCATCAATAGTGTTATTTTCATGTGAAATTTTCATATTGGGAACGTAAGAGATCAATTTTTACTCTCTTAACTTGTAACGTTCCTTCGTATGTGACTACTAGGTGTGTCCAAATCTCGTAGGCGGATTTATAATGGACGACCCTAGCAATGTCATCATCGTTCAAAGCTTGAACTAAGGCATAGTGTGCCTTAGCATTTGCATCAAACTCTTCAGTAGCATTGTTGGACCAAGTGTCCTCATTACCAATGGGTACATTAAAGGATTTAGTCACCGCTTTTACAATCTGGCTTCCTAAGGATTGCAAAAATACTATCATCTTAATTCCATATAGGATAGTTAAGGCCATCAAACTTGGGAGAGGTCTTAATACCTTCAGTCATTTTTACTAAAGTGGATGAAGATAAAATTTAAAAGAAGTGATTAGCAATTAGGATCTCTGTAAGGTTGTTAAGCAAAAAACTAGAGACCAAGACTCTGATACCAATTGAATACACCTAGAGGGGGGTGAATAGGTGTTTTGATAATCAAATGCACTTTTAACACTAATTATGAAGAGTTATGCAAATTGTCACTCAAAACAAAAATTGAAGCCGAATTCTCCGTGAAGGGCTCTAGAACTTCTCCTCTTTGATTTCTCTAGATAATGAGTTGAGATGCTCAATTGCCTCCTTATGAGATGAGTATAGATCGGTAATGAAAATGATGGAATGAAAACAATTATAGAATGCAAGATAATCAATACACAAATATGGAAAATAAAAAGTAATAGAGAGCAAGACACAATCAAACGCAAACACAAGAGAATTTGTTCCGAGATTCGAGCCACCATCTACGTCCCCGCCTTCACCACTATGAAGGATTTCACTATCCTTTAAGGGATCTTCCACAAAGGGATTACAACTTGGTCTACTCAAGATCGGAGTATACAACTCTACCAACTCAAGCCTCTACACAAGAGGTAGCACAAACCCAATTGAAGTTACAAAGCACTTGGTGATCTAACAAGACCACAACACTCTCTCTTTCAACTTCCTATGGAGTGGAATATGAAATGATGCTCAAGAAGCTAAGTGAGAGAAGAAAATCAGTTAGAAAGAATAGAGAAGTTTCAAAACTAACTGAAAATAGTTTTGGAAAGAAAGAACTTTGAGATTGAAAGCTAGAAAAACTTTTCAAACTTGAAAACTTGTGTATTTTTCTTGTCTATGACCAAAACCATGACCCAATGAATAAATATCTTTTATAAATCATACCAGGTCATTTGGGTGTGTGTTTAGATACTGGGAAACCAAAAATGTCTATTTGAATTCACTAAAAACAAAATAGATTCAAAAACTAGCCATTATGGCCATCTGGCAGCCTGTCGGTCGACCGGCAGGTCGACCGACAGGTCATCCAGAATAGAATGCCGGTTGACCGACAGGTCATCCAGAATAGAATCGTTGGCTTCAGTTGACCGGATGGTCAACCGCTCGTTATATAAAAAGAAAATTTTAAACTGACGGTCGACCGGGTCGGTCGACCGTCCCCAACCGAGAGTTAGGGTCTCTTAGTCGGTCGGCCGCAAGGGTTGGCGGTCGACAGATCGGTCGACCGACAATGTGTACAAATGTGCACACCCCCGGCCAAAGGCCGGTCGACCGTTTTGGCCTGCAATGGGCATCAGTCGACCAGACAGTCGACCATTTTGGCCTGAAACAGTTTTATGAAGGGTTTTTAAAATTCAAACAATTTTCAAAATATTTTGTATTAGTTTAAGGGTGATGTAGAAATTTATAGGAGATAAAATACATGTTCTAAACTTGTTATAAAATTTTAAAAAAATTATGTAACATGTATCAATACCAAACATGCAAAAATACCAATACTACCAAAACTTGTATTTTTCGAAATCGTGTATTTTGTGTGTGTAACTTTTTGAGCATTACTATTATATTCTACACTTTAATAAACTAATATCTTATAAAGTTCTAGGTGACTACAAGATCTCCAACCGGGCTTTTCATTAGCAACGTTTGAGTGGTTTGAGTTTTGATCCCGTATTTGAGTCTTCTTGAGTCTCCAATACCTTCCTTTAGAGGAAGAAAACTCCTTGAATCCTTAAAATCCTCAGATAAACTTAAACACTTGAACTTGATTAGTACAAATAACCTCACATATTTTGTTATCATTAAAATCATAAAACAGGTAATTGTAACCTTGGGCCAACACTGTCCTAACTTCAAATCACGCTTACTCCAACTACATCCATTAATAACTCTAGGTATAACTACTGAATAAACTCAATATCAGGTCAACAATCTATCGAATACATTCTAGTCCTAAACACTACTACTCTGGTATAGATATCATCTAAGTGAGCATGGTCATGAATAATAATTAACATGTACAACTAATATCTGAACATAACAATAATTAAACAGAAGATTACGGTAATTAACAATGATGCAAAAGTAAACACTCAAATGAAATGACGTGATTTTGGATCTGAATAGCCGTCTGGTCTGCACTATATAAATCGGTACGGATCTTCGAGTCGACTCATATGTCAATCTTCGAATAGCCTGGCGTATCGGCACTCTGCGAATGCGAATCTGAATCGGTTCGGGTCTCTGTTACAAGTTCGAGTCACTCGATCAGATCTGAATAGCTACAACATGCAACGAACACATGAACTCACATGAACACAAATATATACACACACCAGTATACATATTCACCAATACACGCATACATACACATAACTATACACGCACACACACATACACAAACTATACATATACACACTAATACATACATACATATATATACATATATACACTTACCCACACACCTAAACACACATGCACATGTACATTAACACATATATTGAATACATGCGCACACTCATGCATACATCCCTGCACACACATAAATATAACATAGATGAATTAATGCACACACCCATTCACTTAACAAAACACACGTACGCACACAACTACACACACATAGCATGCACATTAACTAAAACATATACATAATTAAAGGAAGAGAGAAATGGAAAGAGGGAGGGAAAGAGATCACGCATGGGAGGAGGAGCGTGGCCATGGTTGGAGGGCACGCAACGGCTTGACGGAGGAGATGGACAATGATGGAGGCTCGCCGGAGTGTTCGCGGAGGAGATCGGGGAGTCGCGGGCTGCCGGAGTGCTTGCGAAAATGCCGGAGGGAGGGGAATGCGTGGGGGCTGCATGTGGGTTTGGTACTCGTCATAGGTGGTCTTGCGCTGGAGGTTGCTTGGAGATGGAGCTCCGCCAGTGCTGTAGGTGCATGAACTGTGATGGAGGAGGTAAAGGCTCGGTTGTTGTAGCAGGCTAGTGGAGACATGCAAGGAGGTCGGCTGCCATGGCAGCGAGGGGAGATGGAGACGGAGCTCGTCGGGGAGTCACTGTGGTTGCGGTGGCACTCGGAGAGGCCGACCATGGAGGAGGGAGATCCGGCGAAGAAGGAGGGAAATGAATGCAAAGAGGATGGCCAAGAGGAAGGTGGTTACCGTGAAGGTGGTGTATATAGAGAGGGTGGTTGTGCATATAGAAGAGAAGCATGATAAAGATTAGGTTTAGTGTTTATATAGATAGGATTAGGATTTATATAGGGGATTAGATATAGAGTTAGTGGGTAATGGGTAATGGGTTTGGATCAAGACTAATGGGTATTGGATAATGGGTTTGGGAATGAGTTAGAATATATGGGAGTGGGCTTGATTTAGATGAAAAGGAAAATAAGATGTGTGGGAAGAGAGGAAAGAAATGAAATGGAATTGGGCTTGGGTTTGGATTCTTAATCTAAGGGAAAAAGAAAATCAAATAGTAATAATACTAATCACATATTAATAATAATAATTTAATTAATTCATAATGATAAATATGATTAATAACAATTCATTTCCTAACACATAAGGTAATAAACAATAATTAATACAATAACATATATGTATATGTATTAAAATACGATTATTATTATTAAATTATGTATTACAAAATACGGGTATTACAGCAATCATGATCGTAGTCCTCTTTATTAGGGCATGTTTCTGAGTTTTTATAAGACTGCGACATGATTGCAGTCCTCTTTATGAGAACTGCGACCAAGATCACAGTCCTCTTTATTAGAACATGTTTCTGAGTTTTTATAGGATTGCGATCATGAAAGCACAATTTCTCAACCAATATTGAGACTGCAACAATGATCACAATCCACAAAAATACCCTAATTTTCAATTAATAAAAAGACTGCGACCATAATCGCAGTTTTCTAATAAGGAATGTGACCATAGCGCAGTCCTCAGATCAGCATTACCATCATCAACAGACCCCCGTTCATCAACATCAAATGATCCCCAATTTTTTTAAGATCTAAATACCACATCGATAATAAACTCAAACAAAACTCATCGCGAGCACGAGCAAATGAGATCTGCAAAAAGTCGATCCAAAAAAATTTAGTCCAAGCGCGGAGGCCCTGAGACCTCCGGGAAGGGGTCTCCCTGCTCCCCTTCCAACCCCTACGATGACTGACCACGCAAGTCGACCCACAAATTACTTTATGTCAGGGTCAGGGTTGAGGGGAGAACAACGTTAAGGGCGATAGGGAAAAGTAAAAGAGAAAATAAAAATATATAAAGAAGTGGTGGTAGAGAGGAACAAATTTATGCTGATATGGATGAGACTGTAGTGAATAAAATTATGAAGTTGAGTTTTTTTTTTTTTTTAATTATGAAGCAAAGTAAGTGGCTGTAATGAAATTTTTCGTAAATAAAACGATTACCTTCCACTCTCTTTCTATTTGGGGAGAAATTTTTTCTAAATACACTGACATCATGTTTCAAACATGTGTATCTCTCAATATCTTTTGCATTAAAATTTCTTTTCCAGTAGACGAGTAGAGGTGCAACTTTGTAGTCACTGCATACTGTAATTTCTTAATTAAAGAGTCATTAAAACCAGCCATCTTAAACCTGTAATCTCTCTCATCACAGATAAGTATTTATATGGATCCGGCGACACTTCAAGTTCTTTTTATATATTCCCTTCTCCAATTGTCCAAATTATCCATTTAGCCTACCAAAAAAATATTCTAATTTATTTAACAAAAATCTGAATTACTTACTTATCTATTTTATTTGTTTACACATCATCATGTGTAATGACTAATGAGATAAGCTAATCTAAAAGCCACCATTCATGACAAAACATTTAACATGTTTCCATTCTCGTAGGTGGGAACTTCACATTCAATCCATCCAATCATAGCACTCAAGCAAAGCACACAATCACATAAAACTAAGTTAATTATTCTTTTTAATTTAGTTAGAAGACAGTTGACATGTGTTTAAAAAGTGTAATACTTTTTGGAAAAGATTCGTTTGTCTCTCAGACAAAATAATATACTTCTACTTATAGATGCACATGTTTTGATACAGATAGAGGAAAAACTCATGAGAACCACCATTCTCTCAGTTTTCTAAGTTTGAGAGGAAAATTAACAGGCTCAAAGAAAAGAAAATTTTTTCCCCCCTTTCTCATTTCCTGCCAAACAAACAACGAAGACGAGGAAAATACCATAAAGCCCACAAATTCAGAGAAAAACTAACTTTTCTTGCTGCCACTATCAAGAAGAAGCCAACTCTGCACAACAACCAAAGCATGAGACATTTTTGACCACTTCCAAAATTTGCCATGTACAGAGAGAGGTTGACTCCACCAAACTCTGACTGAGTCAACAAGCCAATTGGGTCAAGAGATGTTGGGCCAGAAAATGTTTTGTTCATGGGGTTGGTAATAATTATATGCACTTTTGAAGAATATATACAATGTGAAGGAGCTCGATGGCCTGTTTGGTTAAGGGTGGAAGTGAGGAAGTACGGAAGTGAGGAAGTGGTAATAGTTCCTTTTGGAACTTGGGAATTGATTAGTAAGTTTTCCGGTGTTTGGATGTTGTGGGAAGTGTGGTTTGGAAAATGTTATGTCTTTTCCGGTGTTTGGATGGCAATGGAAAGTGGAAGTGGAAAAGTTGACCACAAAGTTGACCGCAAAATAATATTAAAATAAAAATTAATTAAGAAAAATGAAAAATGGACTGTAATTAGAATGCAAGTGAGATTTACATAACTAAAAAATTAACTGTTTCATGCTACAACTTATTACAAATGAGATTTACATGACCACAAAATTAACTGTAGCACTCTGGAAGTGAGGAAATGGTTGTGTAAAAGAGAGAAGAAAAACGAAAAAGGGATTTTCTTATTTTCTTTTTCCGGTGTTTGGATAGATAGGGAAGTGAGCAATTATACTTCCCATTTCCTTACTTCCGCCCACTTCCTTGCAACCAAACACGCGTGTTGAATTGGTAAACTTGCATCTGGATTCAAAATGTAGGATATTTTTGGTACAAACCCATTGTCGTTCTTGTCATCAGAACAAGATTAGTCATGAAGCATAACAAATTTTCTCTCTCTGTTCTCTTTACACTGAAGTCGTCTATAGAAAGATTCATATCACAAATCTGACCAAGTTTCTTCTTTTAACATTCTCTTCTATTGTTATAATGAGGGAGTCTTTTCAACGAGATACTTGCTCAAACTAATCTAATATTAAAACGATTGAAAAATCATACACCAAACCCATGAATCCAACATTTATTCAATATTCGAACTGACAGATAATGGTTTTTTTCCAAACACAACCCATAATTTATTAACAGAGCTAGAGAACTTGAATAATCCTCTAAAGAAATTTACAAAGTTTTATCACTTGTATGCAATGTTAATTAAATCCAGCACAGATGTCAATAAACCATGCTAGTTCCTCATTATATCCAAATACACCAAATGATCAGAAAGAAAGAAAATTTTACACATTTGGCTCTTTTTACACTCTAGGGTTCTCCTCGGGGTTACTATGGCCTTCGATGTTAATTACAACTGATCCTTCCCCGTAATTCCTAATTTCTTGAACTTCTCCTACAGTACCGCGCGCACTCTCCCTCTCGTCTGCTTCGTTGTCCTGCTGGCCGATTCTTACAGCAGCCGAGCTTTCTGATGATTGTTCTTGCAGCTGGCTTTCGCTGGCTTGGTCTTCGTGATCTAGTTGATCAGCAGTAGGTTTGGCGGCTGGAAGGAGTGAGACTCGGCAAAGGGGGCAGGTGGTGTGGGTGGCAAGCCAGTGGTCGATGCAATCAATATGGAAGGTGTGCCCGCAGGAGGGTATTCTTTGAAGCCGCTCGTCTGATTGGTAATCACCTAGACATACAGAGCATCTGGAAAGAAAACATAATTTTCTTAAAATTCAGTGAAATTTTAGCAAGGTCGGAGAAAAAGCAAGTATCTATGTAGGCACCAATAACTCTAATCCCTCCAAATATGCCTACATTGCGCATAAATTTGATAGAGATATTAATAATGAGCATGATAACAATCCACAATGGATTTGGTTCAAATAATAATAATAAAAAAAAATCATCCCTCAATCACAACACAAAATAACCAACATGCATACCTTAGTTCCGACACCTAGAAAACACGTACACTTCAAATGTAGAGGCATGTCAATGTAGAGGCATGTCGTATCTGGCACGATATTCTATTTTCAATGTACTTTCTAAAATTTATTGTATGTCATGTCATATCATGCCTACATTGTTAGTGTGTCCGTGTCTATGCAACATAGTCCAACACTTATAATCAAAGTTTGAACCAAGGATTGAAAATAAGGTAGGATTTTGTAGCCCAAAACTATTCTTAAATGGCAATTGCACCATCATTCATTTGATGCTAAATTGATTGGAATATCTTTTGTTTTAGAAAATGATAAAAGAAATTCGGATAGGGAGGTTGGAGCTATGGATTTAAAGTTGTGCGCTGTTTTCTTGACTCGCTAGCAAAATAAATTAAAGAACTGAATATGTTCTGAGTGAATGGTAATGGATAGATAGTGAATTGGAGGACTTCCCTCATGTTCTTGTCCGGGTTTAATCTTACACAATCTCCATTAAAACTGGTTGATGCAACAGTGATGATACTTATACTGTGAGTAGAAAAAACATATCATTCTGTCATATGGCTCCACAATAACCATATCCTCACTGCAAAACCTAGAAAATTAAATGTTATACTAATTTCAGTAGATACCATTATATGAAGAATATTTTAGGACCTTCACCCAAGAAGGATGTCCTCTACGGCTATTATTTCAAAACCCCAAAGTTATCATTTATGATTCCACCAGAGGTCTTCATTCAAAACAACATCTAAAATATCAAGAAGGTTGGCTTAGGGCTAGGACAGTAATGGGAAGAACCTAAAAACTAGCATACCTGCTACTTTCTGGCGTCTCTTGTACGCTGAAAATGCTGCGTCACCGAAGTTTTACAGCTGCAAATTAATGAATTCTGAAGGGTATTGAAACTAAAGCTGTCATTTCTGACTTCTGCAAGGAGACTTCTATAGGCTTCTATTGGTGGAAGGACATTTGACTTGTGATGATAAAGCCAAAATTGATATATAGATAATATTTGTAATATGTGACAATCACAGTTAGAATTTTAATTTAACATATGAAAACAAAGCCCATGGCACATTCGTTGTCAATTGTACATCAATAAATTACCAGCATTAGGGAAATAATGTTTTTGAATCAGACAACAAAAGATGCCTCATTGAGGATGTAGGAGTGTTAAATTGTTATCACAATTCTTCACCTGACCAGGATTTTGCATAGATAAATGAAGTATGCATTCATACTAACCTTAATTTGGAGTAAGATTTCAGGTTAATTAATTGTAGAACTAATCCAAATCCATTTCCCAAGCCCACCCCAATACCCTACCGTGTGAATATTTGAAGTTCTATATCTACTGAGAAGTTTATGCTAAATTAGAATGAACATGTCAAATTAGAGTCAACATTTTCCATACATGCAGCCTAGGATAGAAGCTTATTGTCACAAAGTTTTGGGCATCTTCAAGAAAATTTTGAATGCTTTTTATCCCCTACGCACATTATGACGTTCCATAATGAGTGATTTCTTACCCGTCGGAAAAGTTTACTGCTAAGCTACTTGGGTATACTTGACAAAGATTCTCAACAATCAATAATGTTTCCTTAAGTTGGGTTCATAATCAGTAGGAAAACAATGATGAAGAAAATGGGAACTTCACAAATGAGCAATTCAGTAGCAAAAAGGGAAAGTCTTTTGTGACCCCTCCTTGGCAAGTTGTTGCTCAATTATTAGAACTTCCAATTACATGTAACATGTTAAAAATAAGCATAAACCAGTAAGTTCTTGATCATACATCCATCTAAGAGGCAAATCTAAATCAAGCTATTATAGAGAGTGTCCATTTCATGCGATTGTCCTGGCCAAAGAAAAGAGGGGGGGGGGGGGGGGGGGGGGGGGGGGTGGGGGGTGGGGTGGGTGTTTGCAACGGGGCCAGACATCTTATGATGTCCTTGTGAATGCGACAGTTGTTGCTTCATTTGACCTTATTACTCCCTAATCAAGATATTTCCTAGCAACTGATATTTGAATAACACTCTAGAGTGTCTTCTCCAAGCGATTTGCTATGAAGTATGATGTATGAACACATGTCAAGGAGCAGAAATTCATCATCAAATAATTGTACTACAAAAGCTGGCCTACCATATTCTACTTGCATGCTTAGACATTACTTAAAAGAACCCTAAATGCAGCTTCCCCTGTCTAATCATTCTTCGAGGGTCTCCAATGCTAGGGATGGTATGCAACAAAACAAGTGTAGCAGAATCAAGGGCGACACGAGTAATTGGGGGAATCTCTCTTAACTCCTAAGTAACATGAACTCTCTCTCTCTCTCTCTCTCTCTCTCTCTCTCTCTCTCTCTCTCTCTCTCTCTCTCTACACTAGCAGACAAGCATTGTCATGAAAGTATCACAAGAGACAATAATAAGGAACTCCTACATCACTAGAACCTGAACAACAATTACCAAACAATTATGTATTTATCATGAATCTAAACCTCACCTAAAAGTGAAATAAACCCAGGTGCAGAATAGGTGGAACTATTAGGATGTCTAGAGGAGTGAGGATTACGCCCTGTGGCTGTGAAGAGACAATGGGTGGCTTGTATAAGCTCATATGGAATTTGAGACAGGTTGAATTTCAGTACCACCCCAGACTAACAGGACAAGTAGAGGTGGACAGAAGGTGGCGAGTTTTATTGTTGGATATAGGTTGAACACAAGAGCATAACACCGGCAACAGTTTTTCTGGATGGCAGTAATCTCTCCGTTTATATAAGAGATGTGGGATCTCGTTACAATGTGTAGCAATGAGCTGTACGAGGAATTGAGGGTACAGGTCATGGTGGAGTCTCGCGAACAGAAAATTAAGGTGATTGCAGAATAAACACCATCAAGGGTTTATGCCTAGGATGCAAGACTACACAATTAGCGGGTGGAGATTATTGAGATTGTGTTTTGTTTTATGCAAGACTACACAATTACCAGGTTTATAGAGGATTTTGATTAGGTTTAGATCCACGATGGCTTCAGAGGTGTTTTGGTAATTAAGAACTAGGTTTAAAATCTTAGGATTCCCTATTTATTTCCGTCTCTAGTAACTCTTGGTTGTATGGTTGAAATTGTTTGACTATTAGTTGAGTAGTGAGAGAGAGAAGACTTAGATATCTCGGCGATAAAGAAATAGATTCTCTCAATTACTTTTAACTATGGTTTGAAATCTCAAAATCAGAATAGGTACCGGCCGACAATTTTTTGTATCAGAATCGGTCATATCGGTCATTTCGTTTCGGTGATATCGATCGTGGCAAAAAATAATTGAACATGTTCTAAAATTTGTCAATATAATTAGCTACAATTTTGACATTATTTTGAAATAATTTAGTGACTATGCTGCTTGCATTTGCACACACATCAAACTAACCTTATCAAATATTTTCACTTTTCATATTGTGAGAAAGAAACAATAGTAGCAAAAGCAGCAGCAACATAAGTAGCAGCCAACAAAAGCAAAAGTAGCAGCAGCAGCAAAAGCAAAACAAAAAGAAGAACTGTAGAAAGAGGAAGTGAAGAACTGTAGAAGAAGACCAAGCATCAACAAAGAAAGAAGAGGAGGCAGCAAATCGCAGAGAAGGAGGAGGAGGAGGAGAGAAGAAGCTGCAGCAGCAGCAGCAGCAGCAGCAGCCCGGGTAGAAGAGGAGAGGAGAAAGAAGAACCAACAAGGAAAAAAAATAAATAAATGGATAATATCCACTCTGTCGGCCGTTGTTGGAAGCGGGGAGGGGAGGGATCAAGTTTTTCTTTTTTTTTAATACTTCGTTCAGCCAATTTGGTGAATCAATAAATGAAATTTTGGTTGATATAGACATTGAAACGGACCTAAACTCAATTTGTGGCAGCGGTTTTGCTCCTCACCCATTGCATATTTATGAACCCAATATGGAATCAGTCTGGCCGATTCCGAAACGATACGGGCAATACGTAGCGGAATCGGCTAATATTTTGAACCATGCTCTTAACCTTGACTCTCCTCTGTGCTTGCGCTCGTTCATCCTAGAAAATAAAATTTAATGGGAACAATTCAAAGGAAAAATTAGATTCCTTGATTAACTTTGATAGGGTATTAGATTCCTCGATTCTTTTTATCTTGCATTGCGTGGAGTTAAGCGATAGCAAATGCCAATTTTTGAAGTTAGATAATTGCAGCCACCAAATAAACTAAACCTACCAATTTTTTATGTTATATCACTGCACCTTTTAAACCTAGGAATGCTAACTAAATAGGCCTCAAATTGACATTTTGGAATTAAGTGAATTAACTCCAGAAAATTGTGGTTAAGAAACGCAAACAGAAACAGGCCATTATAATCTAAACTTTATAAATCCAATTGTGTTTCTTTAAATGAACTTCTGATGTGGGATAGATCTGCTTCAATAAGTCCCCACATCTCAGGCTCAACCCGTCATGGAGATTAAAGCCCGAAATCCGGTGTTGTGCATATGTAGGCAGCCGGATTGCGTGCTTGACTTACAGAGCGGTCAGACCTTAACCAGACAGCACCGTGAGTGTCATTCAATCTACTGAGAGCAACTTCAAGCACAATTCTGCATTGACTGCCATAGTTTTTACCTGAAGTTGGATAGGATTCTGCACTTTACCAGACATACATGTATTTTTGTTTCCTCATCTGTTAAGACAAGCATAGTATGTGTCTTCTAGTCTTAGGGATAGAGTTCCATGATGTTATGGTTTATCTTCTTTTTGCTAGATGCCTTTACAGGCTCAATGCAAAGACACCCCCCTCCCCCCCCACCCCAAAAAAAAAAAAAAAAAAAACCCCAAACCCACCCACCCACAGAGTACAGTTGCAAAGAACACTTTCTATATCTAAGATTTTGATTATAACTTTCAAGCTACTTTGTAAAGAACCTACAATCAAGATCTAAGAACTGAAAGCTCGCAAGCTGAGCTAATAAAATAATAAACAACAAACAATAATATGACCTCATACAGCTAGATGTATCACCAATCTGAAATATATTGATTGTATATATCTGCCTTAATACAGTAAAATCTCAACTTTAGGAACAATGATTAAAATTTCAAAGCAGCACTACCTAAGCATTTCATAATGACAAGATGAACAGTATTGAAAGAAGACTCACTGTATCTTCTGGTCAAGAAGCAATGAAGCATTCCTTGAACAATGTTCATCTTTCCCCTGAATGATATTATTCTTATCACATAAATAAGTTTAGAAAAGAAAATGATGAAATCTGAACAAAAATCATAACAGCTAAACCCTTCTGGTTAGAGGGAAGTGTTTACATGATAACCTAAATACCGTGGATGAATTTATGAAACAAAGATCTACATCATAAGGGATAAGATTCATAAAAGTGAACATTAGCATCAATTAGGTCTGTTCAGAGTGACTATATACATTATTCATAGTGACTATGTACATAATTACGTAACAGATATGTGGCCTTCCACTTCTAATAAAATCTAAAATAAGTAGAAACTCAGCCAAACAGATGATTAAAAATCACAAATTACTTAATTGGCATCATTATTCAAGAGATTACCAAGCAAGATGAAATTTTAGGTCAAAAGGTCAACAGAATGATAGAACAAAACTTTTACGAGTAGTTATGAACATGAACTCCACCGGCTACATAATCATAGATCCTTGTCCAGAGAAAACATTAGTAAGAAGAAGGGTTCAGCATAAAACCTCGATGGTTAGTGATAAGGTGAGACAACAATATTCTTGTTCAAATTAATGCAACAAAGGAAACAACCCTCAAAAGGCTCCTGAAATTTGAAGATCAGAAAAGAAACTTCAATTTGAGAAAGCCACAAGGCCCCAGTTGTTTATCAACCTGTAAAACTAACAAAACCCAAGTTGGAAACTAACATCTAGCAAGAAGTAAAATCACAAAAAATTAAAGCCTGGTGTGATCACCAAACTAATGAGCATAAGTCCATACAAACATCTCAAATCACAATGTCAAACAATTAATGGCAGCATAATCTTATGACAACAGTACAAACAGCACTGAACAACTACTCACAGTGTTTCTCTGATCAAGAAGCTCTCCTTGAACACGACAACCGGAAGCATCTCCCTCACTTCTTTCTTTATGCCGGGATCCGAGCACTGGATTAAGATGAACAAATGAAAGAACAATGCTTAAGAGCACAATATCACTAAAAATCTAAAAGTCCAGTAACCAATTCAGTGCAACAAAAGCAAATGCTTACTCTTGGGATCTCTCCCCTGCCCAAAGTTGAGGCTCTCATCCTCATAGACTGCCAGCTGGCCCTCCGCTGCCTCAAGTAGAACGCGAAGAAGAGCAACAAGAGGATTAAAGTGAAGAAGACTGGCACTGAGAAGATAAAAGCTTGGTAGAGCTTCAGCTCAGGGGAAGCACTTGAACAGTAAGTGGGTTGGTCTGAAGAATTACAAGACATCACCAAAACCTTTGGAAAACTTAAGATTTAAAAATACTTCAAATTTATGAACAAATTCAAGAGAAGCCAGTAACAAATTAACTTCAGAATCTGAAAATTTAAGGAGAAAATGAAACATTCAACAATGTACAACAACAACAACAACAACAAGCCTTAAAACCCTAGAAGTCCACAGAGATGAAATGCCTAGATAAGAAAAATGAAAGAATTTGGATAAAAATGCGATTTTTATCTGTGAGCAGAACCGATTATCATGAAAAAGGAGCAGTTTTTTTCCACAGGGGACTGTGAAATTATCAAAAAGGAGAGATTTTTAGTGAAGGAGAGGAGGAATCGTAGGAGATTGGAAGAAGACAAAGGGAGTTAGCGACTCATCAGAGAGACTTTTTTGATCGGATCTCGAAGAGCAGGGCTTTACTTGTCGTCTCACTTGTTCCGAATAATAAAAAAAATTAATGCGATACGGACATGAGGCTTGATTCGAGTACTTAGAAAATAAATTATTATTATTATAAATAAATTGTAATTGTTTTATTATTAAATGAGGGCCCTTTTTCAATCAAGTGAGAATAGTTGTTGAAATAAAAATTATTAATTTGTATGAAAAAAGGTTTTGTTTGGGCCTGTAGATCCAAATCCTACCTTTTCTTTTCTTTTCTTTTTCCCCCTAATGTTTTGGCTTTTTTGAAACAAAGACCCTAAGCTTTTTTTTTTAAAGAAATATAAAGATATTAATTCTCTTGCGGTACTGCTTAATAAATCAAAACCAAATGTATGAGTAATTACTCACTAAGAGAGATTTAGATCTCAAAACAAGAAAGAATTTCTCTCTCGTTATGTTGAGGTAACTCTCTATTTTGTATTCTCTCTTTGTTGCAATATAAATGGTTTTAATGACTCTGTGTCAAGCTTTTGTTTGTGTTCATGAAGTACTTTGCTAGTTATCTGATGTTCATTTTACATAATTTGTGAAAATTGTTATGTTTGTATCCTTGTGTTTTCTTTTTTATCGCTTTTTTTTCTTTTATAGAAAGTTAGTAGAGCGTTCTCTAAGGGGCTGTTTGGTTGCAGGAAGTGGGCGAAAATAAGGAAATAGGGAAATATAATTGCTCACTTTCCTATCTATCCAAACATGGAAAAAAGAAAAAAAAAGAAAATCCCTTTTCCTTTTCTCTTTTTTCTTTTACACAATCATTTTCTCACTTTCAGAGTGTTACAATTAATTTTGTGGTCATCTAAATCTCATTTGTAATAAGTTGTAGCACAAAACAGTTAATTTTTTGATCATGTAAATCTCACTTGCATTCTAATTACAATCTATTTTTTATTTTTCTTAATTAATTTTTATGTTAAAATTATTTTACGGTCAACTTTGTGGTCAACTTTTCCATTTTCACTTTCACATTACCATCTAAACACCGGAAAAGACAAACATTTTCCAAATCACACTTTCCAACAACATTCAAATACCGAAAAACTTACTAACCAATTTCCAAGTTCCCAAGAGAATTATTACCACTTCCTCACTTCCACCCTTAACCAAACAGGCCCTAAAAGAACTAGCGTCAGAAAAGAGGGGTTTTTATCGTCTCTCCTCTGTAAGCCAGTCCTAGCATTTTTATTTATGAGCGAGATGATAGAAATCCCTACCAAATATTCATTGCCAAATTATAGTAAACTTTCTTTTCTTTTCTTAACACGCATTTACTTACGGGTAACTCTTCATTGTCAAATTATAGCATGCTCTATGTGTCAACCAAATTTGAAGAGGCTACTCACAAAACGTGAAAAGCAGATGAATAACTATCAGCTCATTAAACACGAGAAGCAAACAAATAATCATCTGCTTCCAAAAGAAATCGAAAAATTTCCAAGTATCGTCTAACAACACTTGTATCATTTGTGTCACTTCACCCAACTTTTGGGTGATTTTCTTTCTACATACACATGCGACAGAAAAGTTAAAAGATCAGTCGAATTCCTGTACAGACAAGCACCACATTCAAGCATGAAACTAAAGTTCAATTACAAAAGATGCCTGCAAGTTTCTGTTTCAATGCAAGATGTGCCCACAATAAAATTTGAAAGACAACACAAGCAGCATCTGGGCATTCTGTTTCTCAACACCAGCATTCAGAAACAAAAGGAATAATCACCACCTGCCATGGTTCGTAAAGTGAACAGAGCACAACACAGAAAATTTTGAAGTAACCTCATTTGTATTGTTTTCCAAATAATCACCAGTGTTGCCCAATGCCTGAGGTCTATTTGCTTAATTTTATCTAGTGGTGAGCTGTCTTATCATTTATCAAAAGAAACCTGGTGAAAGCTCCACATAGTTCACAAAGATATTAGTTATCTCTGCAGCAAGAATGATTTTGGCAACAAATTGTCTTCATCTTGAAACTGAAAGGAAGAGTTCCAATTTGATTACACAAGATTCCAGCATTGTGGATGTATCCTGCACCTCACACACAACTAACATCTTTTCAGTTGAAAATTATACTTTGCTCAACACTCGATGCTATACATATGGCTTCTCATTGTGGGAGTGGTTTTCTCATGAACAGCATAAATTGCAAACAGTTGAAAACTTCATTGTTATCATTACTAATTTTATTTGTTTGGGATGATCAAAACTAGGCATGCTGAAGAATCGAAAAAATTCTACGTTGTCTGAAAAAGAACATGTTTTTTTTTGTATTCTCTACTTCAAAAAAAAGGGAGAAAGCCATTGTGCATAAAAGCTAGGGGGAGCTTCTTGCTCTTTCAAATATGCTCACATATTCCATTTATCAGTCGTCAATAACATGTTTGATGAAATCATTACATCTACGGATTGAAGTATACATTGAATAGAAAGTCGAATTTGAAAAAAAAATGCTTCTCACCCAACCTTGCTCGTTTCTAATTCTGTTCAACAATGTCAATATTACTGCACAGAAGCAACAGAATGAAAAGTATAAAACTCAAGCGAAAACAACAATCAGGGTACACCCTAACACAGAAAGAGCAAGAATCCTAAGGTCCTTTAAGTGGTTCCTCTTCGGATAATTGCTTAGCTTGAAAGAGAATATAGGAAGAAGTTGAATGACTACTGGGAATCCTGCGTGGATCCTATGTGGTTGGCTTTACGTAGGACTACAATATTTGTATAATGGCTCGAAAGATGCATAAAAAGTGGAGAAAATAATCTTTTTTTTATATTTTTTTTAGTTCAAACTTGCTTTTTTGTAAAACATCATAATATCTAAAATTCATATTTATTTCTATTTAGAAGAGATCTCTACACAGTAAATAAACACTCAAAATGTTCACCAAAATATCTGAAGACCCTTGAAGTACTTCAGAATTGTAGAGAGACTTCCGAGACTTCAAGCTCTTCCGAGTAAAAAAAAACAACCACTGAAGAGGAAAACAATACAAGAACACCGTAATTAATGATTAATCATAATGCTCCTTGTGTGAGATCTATTTCAATCTTTATCAAGCTAAACTATTGCATGCAATTTAAACATGCATTAAAAGAAATAATGCTAATTATATTTGGTTTGCCTAGTTGACAGGGATTAGAGAAACGAGAAAGAATTTTTTCCCCTATACACTTGTAAGCTATACGCATCGGCATCTCTACACAAGATTAACACCAGTGGATCCTCATGAATGATATTATATTTTTTTTGATAATAAAGACCCACATGTATTAGTCTTGTATAAAGAATGTGTAGATTGTGAGTGTGTAGGTGAATTATTTCTCAATGACAAATTGCTCCTTTCAATGTTTCTCATTTTTTACTAGTCTAAAATTCAGCCACATTTCATGGTTCTGTTGACCTGAGATCTGAGTATTAACTTTCATGAGTAGGCTTTTTAGCTAAGCGTTGGCTTTAGAATGTGTTTGGTTATTGGAGTTGGGAAATTAAGAGTAAAGGGCTTGTGGAGAAAGAGTTGGGAAGAGTTGAGAAACATGTGGAGTGCATTCATAAACCAATTCAAAATTAGTATAGGAGTTAAGCGCTTGTCCCAAAAAAATAGGGGCAAGACGTATAGTTCTTTTTAAAAATTATCATTTTGCTCCTGACATGCATGCAATAATCCGCAAGTGGCTTAGTGGTCCTGCTTGAATTGTTGAGTACCGCTCTTCACAGCAGGTCACGAGTTCGAGCCTTCGCATGCGCGTGACATTTGGTGACTTCATGCCCCCAACTAACTCATGCATACTTCGTGTCCCCTGCTTTCAAGTTGATCTCATGAGTGATTGATTCAGATCCATTTGTTTGCTTAGAAAATTCTGACTATCATCTTCCCATCCCAGCTGCTTATTAGTTGTGATGGTAAACCACACGAACATTAAAAATATGGGTTCTCTAATTACCACCATAAATTTATTATTGAATCTACTTTTAAAATCTCAAGACATTTAGTTATTAGATCAGGACCTATCTGTTCAAATCCCTTGGTTGTGTTCGGTTTGAAGATGATTTGGATTAGATTTTAGACTGAGTTCCCATGACTTTTTAAATCATACCAAGGAGGTATTTTAAATTTATAGTCACGAAATTATTTCGTACATGTTTGTTTAAGAATTGAGCAATATTTGAAGTTGGCTTTTTTGACTAATTATATTTGGTTTTTGTTATTTTGGACAAGAAGAAAGTTCATAAATTTTGCAACCGATTTGTTGTTCATATTGCATGTTACAGTGACACAGTAATAAAATTTTTTTGCAATGCGTAAGAAGTTTAGGGTTTAAATCCCACCTGCACGATACTACAGTCTGTTTTTGGAAAAAAAAATATTTTTGTTGTCCACCCTTTGTATATCTTCTTGATATTTGAATAATCTTTTATTCATTCATATACTTCTCACATTTTATTCATTCATGTTCGTTGGCGGGTCCTTCTTCATTGTGTTCCAAATAAGCAGAAAATATCGGTGCATGTATTTTGATATTCTCCCAAAAAGAAATGTTTGTACCCAAACAAAAAAAAATTGAAATTCTTAAATTATTTAGAAATCACGTCACCTACAAATAATGACATGATTCATGAGCATATCCCATCAAAAGCTTGAATCATTTAGAAAATTCCCACAAATTAGTTATGGTTTTTTTGATCATGAAAAGTACTCACCATTTTATTCCCACTTCATCTTTTAATTGACATCATGTGTTAGAAGAGATATAATGGGCCAATTTAGTAATAATTATTAGGTTTAGATTGATTATTAGGTTTAGATCTAAACTTTCTAGTTAAAATTCATCATTTTTTTTTAAAATTCCTTATAAATGTGGGACCATCCACATTCTTTTTGTATTCCTTGAGTTTTATGTTAATTGATCAACAAAGCTAAGCTAGAAAAGACCAAAGCATGAACAATTCAACACTAGTTATTTTTCTTGGACAATTCAATAGTCTACAATCACACCCAAAAAGGAATAATCACAATGAAAAAAGTTTTTAACAAAGAGAACATCTCAAGGCCCAATGGGCTTTGGAGATGGGGAAGTGAGTGGAAACAAAGGCGGCAACACGGGCTCATTGCTCCTGGGCCTAGAGCCCGAAGGTGATGGATGCAAGAAAAATATTCTCTCCTCTATGGTCTTCTCTTCGCCCCCTCCATCCAAGCCCAAACTCGACCCATCACTTATCTTTAGCTCAGAGAGATATGTTGAAAGAGAGATCAATGGACTAAAGAGGTGGTTTCCCACTGATGGCGGCGATACAAGACCCGATGGGCTAGGGGATGAAAA
The DNA here is from genome assembly GCA_038442645.1 of Agave tequilana. Taxonomy (NCBI): domain Eukaryota; kingdom Viridiplantae; phylum Streptophyta; class Magnoliopsida; order Asparagales; family Asparagaceae; genus Agave; species Agave tequilana. Next base: position 5,977 of record JAVJIF010018052.1, on the reverse strand, counting down.
GCCCATCGACGGAATTAAGAGTGAGTTGGGCCTCCTTATGGTGAGCTTAGACCACGATTCCGACCTTCGTTCTTGGAGCTTGAATGTGGGCCTTCTCACGCCGCGGTGCCGGTGAGGTGATCGGTGAGGCCTGCGGCGACGATTGATCATTTGGGCCGGTGAGACGCTGGACCAGCTATAAATGCCGTTTGGACGAACGTTGTTAATGGGTTGCGGGCCTGTGGGCTCGAGCCCGGGCCTGATGTTTTTTCCCCGGATTTTCTTTTGATTGAGGAAAAATTTGGGTGTGGATTGTCTTCCAAACAAGTAACTGCATGCCAATCAATCAAATTATATGCTCTTTGATTGGAAAACAATGAAATAGGTATGGAACATGAATTACCAATTTGATCATCTCAAAGAGTGATTGTGCAAAATAAACAAAATTTATAATTATTTATTATTGTAATTGTTTATTGTAAATTCATACGACGAGTTAGCCTGCCAGTAACACCTCCCCCTTGTAAGGGGAGGTTCAAGGTTCGTTTCCCATAGCTGTCGAATGGGGGATTTATCCTGGGTGATTATTGATGGGTGCATGTGTATACACTGGAGGGCAACCTCCATCCTATTTCTAAAAAAAATGATTCATAATTTCTGAAATAAGAAGGTTTATATATGCAAATAGCAATTTTGGAAAATGTGACATCATGCCCTGTAACCTAACATGCAATGAGGAGAACAAGGAGATAAAAAAACGGAGAGGAATGCAATCCTCTCAAAGCAAAAGATTGCAGCTTGAGTTGCTTCTCACAGCACACAATTTCGAATTGCACTTCAGGGATATATTAAGTTTGCAAACCTTTCCACTAAAAGAAGTGCAATTTCTCATTTTATTAAGAGGAAAAGTGCATAAGCTAGGGTTTCCAATGCCTTTCGGAGAGCCTTCGATCATGGAGATTTGATCGATTTGTATGACTCAACATATAACTAAAATTGAATTAGAAATGCAATGGTTTGATGGTGAAAGATAGTAAACAAAACTTGACCATTTTCTTCTTTTTTTGAGGAGAAATTTGGTTATTTATGTCACAAAACAATCAATCCAAGAATCACAATGGCCATTCTGCAAGAAAAGAAAGAGATGAGAAAAGGAAACAAAATAGTAAAAGATGGAGGGAGAAGAGAGTAGGAAGTATCTTCAAGCAATAATGATAGCATCAAGGGTTTTTGCAACAAAGGTTTAATTGAGAAAGACATTGTGATAATAATCTGGAAATAGAACAACAAAAATAAATGTAGAAGAATAATAAATCATAAATCATAGCAGCTAATATAGTAGAAGTTTTTTTGAGATTTGACAAAGATTTAGTTATTATTAGCTCAAATTGAAAATGAATTGCAAGTCATTAATAATTTTTCTTTTTTCTTTCTTAAATGCACTTAAAACATATTTCTGCTGATTTCTATCAATATTGCTCAAGAGCTTAACTAGATTCAAAAGGATAAAAGTCTATATATATATAAAAAAATGATGAACTTCGAACATTCACAAACAATAATTTCAATATTTATATACTTTAACATTCAAGAACACAATAAATTTTCTTTTATCTTTTTGGGAGAAGAGAACAAAAAGCTCACAAGTTGTTTCTAAACTTTTCAAATTTTAGAATCTGATCTTTTTATCTCAAAATTATGCCAAACCTCTATTCACATCTTTACTGAAAAATCCATATTTTTTGGGGAAAAAAAAAGAAATATAATAAAATAAATTGCACACAAAAATAAAAACTCACCTCTAAATATCTCCTTGAAGATGTCACCTCTATCAAATTTTCCTTGCCTATCAATAGAGAGAGCGAGTTAGACTATAAAAAAAAAAAGAAAAAAAAGGAAATTAGAGAGAATAAGAAAAAAGAAGAAGGAAGGAGGCAGCTTCGAAAAATACCAAGGGAGAGCTCAAAGACAACAGAAACTACCGCATGCAATGCAAAAGCCTCATCAGCAATTAGTTGTTAAAAAGGATGGTACATTTAACTGAAAGGAAAAAATTAGCATGCAATTCAATTTTTTTATCAACCTTTGAATTGAGAATTGCAGATTCGTATGAACATTAAATGACTAGCAAATTGGACCCAATTGTACAAACATTCGGATACAAACATGGATTTGAGAATCCACCATCAAAAAAAAAAAAAACATGCGAACCAATAAAAGTGGGGGAAAAGAATGGAAAATTGTGTTCTCTAGACATAAATTGGATAAGATTTAAATTTAGGTATCAGTGTGTCCTTGTCAAGGTATGGGGAAGCCGTCCTCAAAACATTCTCTTTTCATATCTCCATGAGCTGCTGAAGTCGCGAAGGATGGCCTGTGATGATGGCATCAACATGTTCGAGCAGCATCCTTCTCATCGACTCGATATCATCAACTGTCCAAGCATAAACTTTCTTCCCTTCCTATTGCACCATAAACTCCATTAGGCAATGGATGTAACATAAGTTCTTATAAGCTTTTGGGGCTTTTTTTTTTTTTTGGGGGGGGGGGGGGGGGGGGGGGGGGGGGGGGGGGTGGTGGTGCGGGGGTGTTGGGGGGTTGTGGGGTGGGGGGAGTTGAAAGAAGTGATCTTACCCATGCAAGATTCTCGTAAGCCTATCATCAATCAACGGGTGGTAGACACCAACAACTCCCGCATCTTTTATCCTTAGTAAATACTTGTGACACCAGTTGAAGGATCCTTCATGACAATATACCCAACCTGTGTAGTACAAGTGACAGGAACATACATTCAAACGATGATCAGAATAATGCAAGAGGTCCAAAGGGAACCTACAACGTACAAACGAAAGAGTCTCACAGGAACATCCGGTGTCAACTTGATTACATCTCTTCCTAATATATCACTCTTTGCCCAGATTAAGCAATTCTTGCAGTTAGTTCTCTCAACCTGCCAATATTGTCCAATAGTTAAAATCTGAGCAGATTGTAAGACACCAGTTGTTGATGATAATAATACACCTTTAATTTGCAACAACAGAAGAATAAGTAACAGATAAAAGGGGCAAATGTGCTACATGGCAGGTCAAGAAATATTATGAGAAACCAAGTGTACATAGTTTCAATAACTCCTTAGCTCAGGTTTCTGATATACGTATGAGAATAATTATACATGAGAAACTAACCCAATAATCTTTGCAAAAACTATTTTTTCGATAATATTTCTCCAATACTCCCATATTCTCAGATGCAAAGAAAAGGGTGACAAAAATGATTATAAATTCCCAGTAAAAGTTATTGTGCTTCCAAAGACTATACAAGAAATTTCAAGAGAAGTAGAAAGGTGAAGGCCAGGAAATTGCCTAAAATTATGATGGTTGAACTAGCCCAGATAACTGGCTTGGCTTGGTGCAAGTTGCACGAGCTTGGACCTAAGCATGCATGATACAGAATTAGGCTGCTTCAGTCAAGCTTCATATCTTAATTCTTTTAAGAAGTAAACAGTTAAGGCCCGATGAATTGTTACATATCCTAATTTCCTCTTAATTACCTCCTCCCAACCTCTAGACCAACGTGGGTCAGCTCTGCCTGATTAAGCACTCAATTCAAGTAGGGAGCTAAGCTAACCTGATCTGCTTTTGTATGGCAAGTCAAATAACTTGAGAAACAGCACGGCAGCTACACATTATTAGTGTGTAAAGAATTGTGTATACATTAAATATATATTCTAGAAAGAGTTATGCTCAAATCGTTTCAGAATTTAATGACTTACAACAGAGAGTATATCCTTGGCTAAGCCTTCTCATACGAGGGAGGCCCAACTTTGGCGTCAAGGATCACCTGCCTAACCGAGCTTGATACCAACTGCAAGACTCAAGAGATTCATTCTTCCCATGTCATAGACAAAAATTATTAAGAATAACAAGTAGCTAAATAATGACACATTAATGAGAGAAAGAGGGCTTGAAACTGATTACCGTTAAAGCATCCTCTATGGTTGGCACTTTTTCTTGCCAAACTCTGATTTTAACTGAAAACTTGCATCCAGCTCCTTTATCTACACCACAAACTAAAACATGTCCTTTTAAAAGATATTTCTCCATGCTTAGAACAAAAAAAAAATAAAAAGACGACTTCAAAGTTTAACTCACACGTGAAAGATCATGATCTTATGGTTTCAGTAATCAAATTGCTGAACACAAAGGAGTACGACCTTCCCTCAATTTTATCTATCATGATGCAGCTTGAATGAAAAATGGTATCATTTGTACATAATTACAAAGGTCAATGAAAATCCCGAGATGATTGAGAACAGTCACTAATATCATCTGTATGCTTCAATATAAAACTTATATAGGAAATTGAAATCACCCACTATATAAATATCGAAAGATGCAATGAAATGCTAAGATAACTGAGAAACAAACTCTGAACTTTCTTAAAGGAAATTAGTAAACAGTACAGGTAGTGATTCTAGAAAAGTCGGCCTCAATTATATGTGAATATTCATCAAAAACATTCTATATGTGGTGAACAAGACTCAATGAAATGTTGATTCTTATCAACTAGTAAGAGGGAGCAGAGGCCTCCTACCTCCTTCTTGCTCATGTAACCCACTCTCGCGGTCCCGTTACCCGACATCCTCTGCAGATCCCTGCCTGTCATTGTCAGAATCAGACCCACACAGCATTTCAAGGACCAACTCCAAAACGAATCTCAAACCAACACATTCTCATTGAGCTAACAAATGCAAACAAATTACGAAATACCTATCATGAAGCGCGAACAACTCGCCATCGAGAGAGCGAGACACATCAATCTCAATGCAATCTACATGAGAATCAAGCGCGAGGCGATACGCATCCATCTGTTCCACACAAGACCAAAATCAGCAGTTGACCCAAGAAGGGGCAAAAAAAAAAAAAAGAAATAACATAAATAAAATAAATAAAAATGGTTACAGTGTTGGGAGGGGACTTGCTAGAATCGCCGCCGTGGGCGCAGACGAGAGGCGGATTTCCAGCACCGCACTTCTTCAGCGCATCTGGACCAAGACAAGCAAAAGATTCGAAACTTTAGGGGTCCTATCAAAAATTGACGGAAACAAACCAAAAAAAGATCAGACTTTTACGGGTTTGGGAGGAGAAGGTGACCTGTTGGAAACGTTTGAGGCGGAAATGGAAGAAGATTGGAGGGAGGAGGGCGAGGACGATGAGGGCCGGGATAAATTGAGCAATCTTTGGAGGGGATCCTTGAAAAAGGGAGCTTCTTGTGATGAAGGGAGAGAGGAGGCCGCAGCCGCCTCCATTGATTTGAGACGCCATTCCTCTCATTAATCTAATTTGCTGTTCTTCTAGTGTTGTGTGAAATTTTTGTCCTCTTGGAAACAACAGAGCTTAGAGGCGACGCTAGGAGATTTCTTCTAATTAAGCCCCTAGTAGAGTACATTTTACATATGAGAGATCCTTGTACAATTGAACTTTTCAGTCTTTTGTTCTTTACTTACGAGCCCACATAAATTCAAATTTGCAGTTACATTAATGGGGTTTTATATATATATATATAATCGCCCCGCATCTTCCCTATTTTACAAAAACCCCCTCTAAATCTATTATATGTCAATTGATCTCCAAATATATTTGCAAACTTTCTAATTTGTATAAAACAGATTGATATTGGGGCTGTTTGGATTCAAGGAATCGAGTGAAGTGAGGAAGTGGGGAAGTATAATTGCTCATTTCCCTATCTATCCAAACACCGGAAAAGGAAAATAAGAAAACCCCCTTTTTCTTTTTCATCTCTCTTTTACACAACCATTTTCTCACTTCCAGAGTGCTACAGTTAATTTTGTGGTCATGTAAATCTCATTTATAATAAGTTATAGCATAAAACAGTTAATTTTTTGGTCATGTAAATCTCACTTGCATTCTAATTACAATCTATTTTTTTTTTCTTAATTAATTTTTATTTTAATATTATTTTGCGGTCAACTTTGTGG
>JAVJIF010018051.1:0-100502 GCA_038442645.1 Agave tequilana | reverse complement strand
GGGAAGAGAGGGGAAAAGATCTGTGACTCTCTTTTTGGAGGACAGACGGACAGATAAAATGCAAGAAGGAGTCACGGAGAAATCTCACTTCACGCGATTTGATCATCTCGAAAATAAAATCACACACGGTCAGTATGAACAAATTCAAACTTGTGAAACTATGAATGACTCATTAATCAGTTAGAATTTATTGAAAATATGTATTGCTCCGATAACCCTAGGAATCATAGAGCTACATACAACATAAAATGACTTTTGAAAGGGATACATTTATTATATAAAAAAAACCATCGAGGGCGCTACTCGGTACTCTGATGTTTCAGATAACTCGACAGAACTGTTGGAGGGAGATACTATTAGAGGAGGTGATGTGCTGTCAAAGATCGCCGAGGAAGTCGACGACAAAAGCCGAAGAAGACAGCAGCAGAAACCAGCAGCAGCAGCAGTTCTGGCAGAGGTCGGTCGACCGGTCCGGTTCGACCGACGTGCACAACGTGCACAGGGGTCAGGCGGTCGACCGGTCCGGTCGACCGCTCTAGAGGAGCCAGCTTACGGGAAAGAATCGGTCGACCGTTCGGTCGACCGACAGGAAGCTCAAAAGTCACGGGAAAATCGGTCGACCGTCCGGTCGACCGACCTGGAGAGATTAAGCCTCTCAGTGTGCATCGGTCGACCGGTCCGGTCGACCGATCGACGGGTTTGGGCAAAAATCTGCTGCTCCGCAAATTGCGGAGCAGCGGGTATAAATAGTATTGGGCTGTTCTAGGGTTTCTAACCTGCGAAAATAGAAAAGGCTTAGGGCTCTCTTGTACTGAAAGAGGCAAAGCCATTGTAATCATCTTCACTAATACAAAATCTCCCCATTGATTGCCTCGAGGACGTAGGCACGTTGGCCGAACCTCGTTAGATCTTGTTTTTTGCGATTGTTTGTTCTTCGTGGTTTGATTTCATTGTTCTTTCTGTGATTGAGATCGATAGGATCCTCTATTGGTTGTTGCCTCCCGCGCGCAACAAGTGGTATCAGAGCATCCAGGTTGCTCTTTGGGATTTCTGTAGACGGAAGCCTCGAGATCGGATCCGGTGGAGATCGTGTGTCGATCCGATCTCAGATCTGAGGTATTGGGTGTTCGAGGGATCGTGTGTCGATCTCGGAGGACTCAAGGAGGGTTTCTTGGATCGGTGGTGAAATAGATCTAGAGAGAAACTCGAACTAGGGTTTCACGGGAGAGTAAAAATCACATTTTTATCTCGGTAATAGATCTATTTTTCAAGTCATTTGATCTTCCGCATAGTTAGAGGGTCAAAGAAAGAATCTCAATGCAGAGGAAGTTGCATCTGTTAGAACAATGAATACTCACCCTAGAATCGAAGTTGTTAAGTTCAATGGCACTAACAATTTTGGGATGTGGAGGTGTGAGGTGATGGATGCGTTGAACGCATCTAATCTGGAGGATACTCTCCTATTGGAGAGGAAGAAGAACACTACAACAGATGAGGAATGGGCAAAGATGAATAGATCGACATGTGGCTTGATTCGTCATGCTTGACACAGGATATCAAATACCTTGTGCAACATGAGACGTCTGCAAAGAAACTGTGGGAAACCCTAGAAAGAAGTACCTGACAAAGAGCGTGGAATCCAGGTTACAGCTTAAGAGCAAGTTGTATCAGTTCAGGATGAAGAGGGGGAGCACAGTAAATGAGCACATAAACCGGTTTACAAAGCTTCTTACAGATCTGATAAACGTGGATGTCAAGGTAGAAGAGGAAGACAAGGCAGTCATTCTCCTGAACTCGCTCCCATCGGAGGAGTATGAGACATTCACCATGACGTTTATCAATGGTAGACAGACTTTGGACTACCATGAGGTGTCGTCTGCATTGATGAGCTATGAGACAAGGAAGAAGGAGCGGCATCCTTCACAGTCAGGTCATCAGCTGAGGCATTGGAGGTGAGAGGCAGAGGTTCATCTAGAAAGGGAAAGGAGATCAGGGAAGATCGAAGTCCAGGCCGGGATTTAAGGATCTGAAAAGAAATCAGTGTGCTTTCTGTAAAGAAATTGGGCACTGGAAGGTTGACTGTCCAAAGTACAAGGGGAAGAAGAAGGAATCAAAATCTGAAGCAAATCTAGCAAGAGTGAAGAAGGCTGCAAGTGGTAAATCACAGGCAGATGGTTCAGATTCAGATTCTTCAGTGTTTCCTTTTCAGTGACCGCTCCGTCGTAGCTACTCAGGGGAAAACGAGTGGATCCTGGACACAGGTGCTACATATCATGTATGCCCTAATCGAGATTGGTTTACCAGTCTTGAGAAGTTGGAGGGATGTTCGGTCGTCATGGGCGATGATCTCCATGCATCATGGAGGTGTAGGCACACTATTCCGATCAGGATGTTTGACGGGATGGTGAGGGAGCTGAAAGAAGTGAGATATGTACCTCAGCTGAAGAGGAACTTGATCTCTGTGGGTGCTTTGGAATCATTGGGGCTCAGTGTGTCTATTAAAGAAGGTGTTCTTAAAATGACAAAGGGCTCAATGGTGGTGTTGAAGGCCGACCGCCGGAACAATTTGTATTACCTGAAGGGTAGTACAGTGACAGGGCAGGTGGCAGCTTCTACCAGTCAGAAGGAAGACTCGACTCGGCTGTGGCACATGAGGCTGGGACACGCAGGGGAGAAATCATTGCAAGCTCTTGTAAGAAAGGGCTGCTGAAGGGTGCAGAGACCTGCAAGCTGGATCTGTGTGAACATTGCATCATAGGCAAGAAGACGAAGGTGAAGTTTGGCACAGCTTCACACTGCACCGAAGGCATTCTTGATTATGTTCATACAGATGTATGGGGACCCACCAAGACTGCATCAATTGGGGGAAACCACTATTTTGTGTCGTTCATCGATGACTATTCTAGGCGCTGCTGGGTGTACACCATGCGACACAAGAATGAAGTCCTAAAATTGTTTGTGAAGTGGAAGGCTAACTTGGAGAGAAGCACGGGAAGGAAGGTCAAGGTTCTCCGTTCTGATAATGGAGGAGAGTACATATCAGACCCTTTCCAAAAGCTATGTCTTGATGAGGGCATAGAGAGGCACTTCACAGTGAGAGAGACTCCGCAACAGAATGGGGTGGCTGAGAGGAGAAGGACTTGCTAGAGAAGGTTCGGTGTATGTTGTCCAATGCAGGATTGCCAAGAAGTTCTGGGCTGAAGCTTTGGGATATGCATGCCATCTTGTCAATAGGTTGCCGTCGTCTGCAATAGAGGGGAAGACCCCCTTGAAGCTTGGTCTGGTAAAGCTGCTGAAGATTATGATATGCTCCGGATATTTGGATGTCCAGCCTACTATCATGTCAAAGAAGACAAATGGATCCGAGAGCAAAGAAAGGGGTGTTTGTTGGCTTCAAGCGAGGAACCAAGGGTTCAAGATCTGGGACCAACAGGACAAACAATTCATAGTCAGCAGGGATGTCACATTTGATGAGGCCTCGATGATGAAGCCTACGGTCTCCCAGCAGGTGGAGACTAGTAAGACCAATGAGCTATTGCAGCAGGTGGAGAGTGATGCAAATCCACCATCTCTAGAAGATTCAGTATCAGTGAGGATCATTCCTGAGGTGACACAGGGAGGTGATCAAGTTGCAGAAGAAGATGCTGAAGTTGGTGAAGAGGATCAGGAACAGGTCAGGGGTACTGTTCCAGACCCCACTGCAGTTGAAAGACCAAGAAGGATGCTAGGAGACCTGGCTGGCTCACCACCGATATGGTTATTGCACATGCACTTCCAGTTGTTGAAGAGGCGATTCCATCTACTTTCAGGGAAGCTGAAATCAGTTCAGAAGCTGAGTTATGGAAAGGGGCCATGGATGAAGAGATGCAATCTCTTTATAAGAACAACACATGGGAACTTACCAAGTTGCCCAAGGGGAAGAGGGCCATAGGTGCAAGTGGGTATTTGCTAAGAAGCAGGGATCACTCCAAGGAGATAAAGTGCGCTACAAGGCAAGGCTGGTGGCTAAAGGCTATGCATAGAGAGAAGGAATCGACTACAACGAGGTGTTCTCCCCGGTAGTGAAGCACTCGTCTATTCGGATTCTATTGGCTTTGGTGGCGCAGAATGAGTTGGACCTTGACCAACTTGATGTGAAGACCGCCTTTCTCCACCGGCGATCTTGAGGAGAGATCTACATGAATCAGCCCACAGGTTACAAAGCTGCAGGGAAAGAGGTTGGTATGTAAGCTGAAGAAATCGCTGTACGGTTTGAAGCAGTCTCCTAGACAGTGGTACAAGCGATTTGACAGCTTCATCAGGAAGAAGAAGTACACACGAAGCCACTTCGATCCATGTGTGTACTACAACAAGTTACCTTCAGGGGAGTATATCTATCTACTGCTCTATGTAGATGATATGCTGATTGCTTCTAGGTCAAGATCTGCTATTGATTCTCTGAAAAGCCGTTATCGTCCGAGTTCGAGATGAAGGACCTGGGGGAAGTAAGAAAAGTATTGGGCATGGAGATCACAAGGGATAGGGATGCTGGCAGGATAAGCTTGACTCAGAAGGGCTATCTGGAGAAGTACTGCAGAGGTTAATATCGGGAAAGATACTAAGACTGTTAGTACACCAATGGCGCCGCACTTCAGTTGTCAGCGAAGATGTCTCCAAGGAGTGTTCAAGAACGTGAGCATATGTCTCATGTTCCATATGCAATGCCGTGGGTAGCTTGATGTATGCGATGGTATGTACAAGGCCAGATCTATCACAGGCAGTCTCCATGGTAAGCAGATATATGCATGATCCAGGTCAGGGTCATTGGGAAGCTGTGAAGTGGATCCTGATTCCTGAGATACATCAAGGGTACTGTTGATGTAGGCCTCGTATTTGAGAAGGACAACACCGGGAAGCAAGATTGCATAGGCTATGTGATTCGGACTATGCAGGTGACCTTGACAAACGCCGGTCGACTACGGGATATGTCTTCACATTCTCACAGGCACCGGTGAGTTGGCGCTCCACACTTCAGTCCACAGTTGCATTGTCGACTACAGAGGCGGAGTATATGGCTTTGACAGAGGCCATGAAGGAGGCTATTGGCTTCAGGGTTTGCTTGATGATCTGGGCGTGGAACAGGATATATTGAAGATAAACTGTGACAGCATGAGTGCCATCTACTTGGCAAGGAACCAGGTCTATCACGCAAGGACGAAGCATATCGATGTCAGGTACCACTTTGTTCGGGAGATTCTGGAGGAGGTGACATCAACTTGTTGAAGATTCATACTTCGGAGAATCCGGCCGATATGCTTACAAAGGTGGTGACGGGAGTGAAGTTTGCACACTGCAAAGACTTGCTCCATGTCCTTCAGGTGAACTGAGCTCGCTGAAGCTCATTGGAGTGAACTACGGACGGCTTGATCCCTTGGGCAAGGGGTACGTAGGCAACCGGTTTGGTGCAGCCACTATCGAGTCGGAATTCGGAATTCGGCTCAGATTTGAAAATCTTCACCGAGGTGGAGAATTGTTGGAGGAGAGATACTATTAGAGGAGGTGATGTGCTGTCAAAGATCGCCGAGGAAGTCGACGACAAAAGCCGAAGAAGACAGCAGCAGAAACCAGCAGCAGCAGCAGTTCTGGCAGAGGTCGGTCGACCGGTCCGGTCGACCGCTCTAGAGGAGCCAGCTTACGGGGAAGAATCGGTCGACCGTTCCGGTCGACCGACAGGAAGCTCAAAAGTCACGGGAAAAATCGGTCGAGTCCGGTCGACCGACCTGGAGAGATTAAGCCTCTCAGTGTGCATCGGTCGACCGGTCCGGTCGACCGATCGACGGGTTTGGGCAAAAATCTGCTGCTCCGCAAATTGCGGAGCAGCGGGTATAAATAGTATTTTGGGCTGTTCTAGGGTTTCTAACCTGCGAAAATAGAAAGGCTTAGGGCTCTCTTGTACTGAAAGAGGCAAAGCCATTGTAATCATCTTCTCTAATACAAAATCTCCCCATTGATTGCCCCGAGGACGTAGGCACGTTGGCCGAACCTCGTTAGATCTGTTTTTTTGCGATTGTTTGTTCTTCGTGGTTTGATTTCATTGTTCTTTCTGTGATTGAGATCGATAGGATCCTCTATTGGTTGTTGCCTCCCGCGCGCAACAAGAACTTCATCCTACAATTATCCACGAATGACAATTTGAATCGTTCCCCCTCCTCCCCTCAAGTGCGCACGGTGTTTCCTCTTGAGAAAAGAAAGGGATACAAGTGTTGCTGGTGGTTTATATAATTCTTTCTTATATGGTAACAAGATACCTCGACATTTGGTTTTGGGTGGTGGGGTTGTGAGAGTGATGGAACAAATTGCACCACTAGTTGTGATATCATGTAACATAACATCGTTGTTGATAAAACAAGTATTTGTAAGCTTGTTAACCATAGGGGTGTCCATTGAATGTGCAACGTCTAGCACGTGGAACAAATTTTCAGTAGACGCAGAACATAAACAAGTAAAAACTCATAAATAATTATGGCTTGATTTTTCATTGAAAAGAATTTCACGAGGTGTTCTATCATTAAGAAGAGAGTGAGGGTTCGATTTAAAATTTGTAGCAACTAAAATATAATATCACTGAAATTTAGATGGTAAGCCAGATTGAAAGTGCAAAGTGCGTTCAACATTCAAAAGATATCGATGTTTACGTTCAAGAACACCATTTTTGCAGTGGTGTTGTGATGCAACTATGTTGGTGAATAATATCCGAATCTTTTAATAAGTATTGTGTTGCGTTTGAGAAAAATTAAGAAGCATTGTCAAAATATATGTATTTAATGGCAGTATTAAATGCTGGAAATTTGTCTTGTTTTCAAGTAGGAGATAATGGACAAGAAAATGTAATAGAATTGGAGGGGAAAAAAGGACTTGGAGAAGAAGCAAATCAGAAAACAAGCGGCATTCGACAAACCTATCGACAGCGCACAGAAGATTGTCGACATGGCCTGTCGACAGCAAGATACAAAGAAGAAGAGGTAGCACAGTCTGTCGACAGACAGCAGATGATGTCGATAGACTAGCACACCTGGCGGACAGGTGATATAGGCGGTCGACAGTAGAAGTCAGAATTGAATTCAGGTTTCTTTTTCTAACGCGTTCAAGTTTCTTTTTTGTTGGATTTCGAATAAAACTCAATCTCTCTATTCAATGAAGATTTGTCTCTAAAGTTTGAAGAGTTTAAAATTCTCCTAGATCAAGAAAATTAACTCCTATAAGGATTGATCAAGTTCTTCAAACATCCGACGATCAAGAGCATCTCATTATTAGAATATATTTTGAATTATAAAACTCTATAAATATAGATTGTAACTTAGCATTGTTATCAAGCCGACACAAAAGGTGAAAAGGAAGCCAATAAAGAGAGATGAAGGTCACAGTGCATAAAAAGAATGTAAACTCTTGTAATCTTATGAGATTCAAGGGGAAGGCGTATGCTCTTGTGGGAAACAATGAGAATGTTAGATCTTTTGTACCAAGTTTATTAATAAAACTCTCTTAAGTTCTCTCCCCGATGGATGTAAGCTAAGTTTGAGTTAAACCACGTTAAATCCTCGTGTTATTATTTTTACTCTTTTATCTAGTATTACTAGTTTGCTCTACAATAATTATCTTTTACAAGTACTACACATTGTCAATATTCTATTGTGCACAACAATTAATATTAGGGCGTCTATTGTAACAAAATTAAATTGGGTACTAACATCAAAAATAAAATATTGAAGAAGATTGTAAATTCCAAATTTAAAACGCATTAAGAAAACTCAAATATTTCAAGAAAAACCATCAACAATAGTAAGAAAGAAGCGAATGCTAGAAATAATAGGTGTGGAATGATTACCCCAATCGTCAAATGTTTATCACATAATATGGACATAACACTTGATTGTTTTGGTTAAGAAAATAAAAAGGAAATATTTGTACTTCGGACTCTCTGTAAAGAGTCATGTATCACAGTATCAATCAAACACTTGTACTGTACTTGAAATCCTAGTACTATCTCCTTGCACAAAACCCACACATTTGTTTACAAGCAAATCTCAAAGATCATTGACCTAAATCAAAGAGTCTAGTTAGCAATTACTCTCAAACTAAAGACACGCCCTCTCTTAAAATAGTTGTCCCGGAAAAAAAAAAAAAAAAAAAGTTGAACTGCAAAATAAATATTTATTTTTCAGTTCAATTTTCACTTAAATGTAAGATTCAATCTATTAAAATTGATCTATAAAATTTAAAGAATCTAAAAATAAAAAATCATATCATTTGAATACCTTTTATTTATCAAATGGTACAAAATGGATGGTCTAAAGTAATGAGTTGTTTAGTCTAATAGTGTATAATATTTGAAATGTAACAAAAATTAGTTTGTGAGAGATTTTAATTGTTCAGATAATGATAAAATGATCGAATCGAGAACTTGTATGTCTAAAGACAAATCCAAGCAAAATGTTATTTTCGGCCGTCCATTTTGTGCTCATTTGATTGATAAACAAAAAGTATTCAAATGACATAGTTTTTTATTTTAAAGACATAATATAAATCAGCTTTAACGGAGTGAATCTCACATTTAGATGCTGAAGAATATGATTTGGGCCATTTAGTATTGAACTCAGAAACAAATCTTTATTTTGTAATCCAACTCAAAAAAACTAAAAGAAAACTTAATCACGAGTTTTTTTGATCTATCCAATTCTCCTGTCCTCTTACTGTGTGCATGGCCCCGTCACAATCTCTCTTAAAAAATAAATTATGACATCAACAAAAATAGTTCGATTTGGGTACTTGTGTTCCTCTAATCAAGTGTGCAATTAACGTCAAAATTATATACAAAAAATTAATGCCCGCAGCTGGTTTTGGCCGCAGGGTCGGTGAAGGGCTGCTTGATTCTGACAACAAACAGCAAGCTGCCCATTATTTTATTTTTTCACACACCCCATTTGTCTTTTCTTTATTTGCAAATCGAGGCCCCGTAGTGCAGCCTGTAAACGGAAAAATGCGCAAATACTAAATATCAACAGGCCTTTCCTAAAAGGGAACCCCGCTCCCAAACCCAACCACTAACCCATGGGCTCCTCCGCTTCCCCGCACCCAACACGTGTGCGCCACGTGGGACCCGCTTCCCGTCACGTGCGGCGCTCCCACACGTGGCAAAGGCGTGGCATGGGGTCTCCTCGGGTCGGGGCCCGGCCGATTCTGGGGAGCGCGGGCCCCACCCCACGAAATGAGGGGGCGAGCTCCAACTATAAATCGACCCACCCAACCGCTCTCGAACTCCCAAAACCCGCGAAGAGAGTCTCGTTTCTATAATCTCTAGAGAGAGAAACGAAACTAGCAGAGTCTCAAGTCTTTAGAGAGAGAGAGAGAGAGAGAGAGAGAGAGATCGAGATCGCCAGAGAGATGACGAAGCAGAGCGTGGTGGTGCCGGAGGCGCTGGCAATAACGGTGGCGGCGGTGGCCAACTCCTCGCCGCTGTTCCCCTACCCGCCGCCGAGGAGCGGCGGCGCCCCCGCCGGGACGGCGATTAGGAAGAAGTACCTGGCGCAGCTGGAGGTGGCTGCCGGCGGGGGCGGGTGCTGCAACGGCGGGCGGATCAATGCGTGGGTGGAGACGATGAAGGCGTCCTCGCCGACCCACGCTAAAGCGGCGGCCGCCCTCTCGGTCGCGGATGAGCACAACACTTGGATGGTATGTAGATGAGGTCTTCTGATTTAATCACGTTCCGCGCCCTTATCTATCTCCCCCGATGTGGGACTAAAAACTCTCCGCATATTTTTGCAGACGAGGCATCCGTCGGCGCTTGCTATGTTCAACGAGATCACGAGCGCTTCCAAGGGGAAGCAGATCGTCATGTTCTTGGACTACGACGGCACTCTCTCCCCCATTGTCGACGATCCTGATCACGCATTCATGTCCGAATCGGTGTGCAATTCAACTCCTCTGTTTTTTACTCTCAATATCTTCGCATTGTGAAACTAATTAATGGTGGGGTTTCTTGCCGTGGTCCAGATGAGGGACGCTGTCAGAGGCGTCGCAAAGTATTTCCCGACCGCCATCGTCAGCGGCCGGTGCCGAGACAAGGTACATTTCTCGCATTCTCATCTCCATGGAGCTTCTTTTGATTCTTACAATTGTGAGCTAACTCTGGCTCTGTTCATTGTATTTGTTCACAGGTGTATGAGTTTGTGAGGCTAGCAGAGCTGTACTACGCTGGCAGCCATGGAATGGACATCAAAGGCCCAGCCAGAGGCAGGAAGAACACAAAATCTAAGGTTAGTTTTAAAGAAAAAATCACATACTGCCTTTTTTTTTTTCATTCTTTTCCAAAATTTGTATTTATTTTGTATTTTCTTGCGGCTCAGGCAAAGGCAGTGCTCTTTCAGCCAGCTAGTGAGTTCTTGCCCATGATTGATGAGGTGGGTGGGTAGGCACCTAAGTTTTGGTTCAATGAATAATGCTTTTACTACAGTTTGATGCATAAAAATCAATCTTATTGAGAGTTATTTGATCTGTTTTTGAAGGTGTACAAGGCTCTAGTGGAAAAAACTAACTCTACCCCAGGGGCCAAAGTGGAGAACAACAAGTTCTGTGTATCTGTCCATTTCAGATGTGTGGATGAAAAGGTGAGATTTTTTTTTTTTTTTTTTAATTTGTTATTCTTATATGTTTTATAGAGCACCAACTTCCTATTTATGCCATAAGTGGAAAATTTGTATCCTGTACTTTTCTTGTGTTGCAGAGATGGAGTGCATTGGCTGAGCAAGTGAGGTCAGTGCTCAAGGAGTACCCAAGTTGAAGCTAACTCAGGGGAGAAAGGTATATAGTACTACTAGCCAGTAGTGATCTCTATCTATCTTCAAGTTTTTATTGGTCACCATTTCTCTGGGGATTGCCTTCCCATGCACATCCAAGACCACAACACTGACTGTGACTTGGGTCCTCGCAGGTGCTAGAGATTCGACCCACAATTAAGTGGGACAAGGGCAAGGCCTTGGAGTTTTTGCTGGAGTCACTTGGTGAGGCTTGGGACACGTTACATCAACATCATTTTCGTCGAGTTTCGGTTTTAATTTGATTAATCGGTTATTTTATTAAGTCGTGAACCTGTCAATTTTTAGTTCTGTTCGTTGTTAGTACAACGGTTGGAGAAGCTAATGCTTGGTACTTCTCTTTGATAGGATTTGCCGACTGCAACGACGTATTGCCTGTTTACATTGGCGACGATCGTACTGATGAGGACGCGTTCAAGGTAACGGATTTGAGTTGTTTTTGTGCATAATTGTTTGATGTCGCTCTCTTGCTTTACTTCCCAAGTACATTAAACTAATGATTAGTGTGTTACTAACACTGCATTTAGGTTTTGCGCGATAGGGGACAAGGGTTCGGCATCCTTGTGTCCAAATTCCCCAAGGAGACAAATGCATCTTACTCTCTCCAAGAGCCATCCGAGGCAAGTGCTTGTAGGCCATGGCCCTCCTCATCCTCTCCTTTCTCATTGTAATGCTTTGGGATATTATGAGGGGTCCTCTTCACTTAAAGGACCACTTGATGGCAGCCCTTGTGTACCTTTCTACTCTGTGTTGTTTGTTGTAGCAGTGAGAGCCAGTATGATGCTAAAGTTGATGGTTTGAATGCTTTTTTTTCTATAGGTCATGGACTTCTTACATCGCTTGGTTGAGTGGAAGAGGCTCTCTTTGAAGGGCTACCCAAGGGTGGTGTAAATAGGACACAAAGGTCCCCCACTACCACAAAACAATGGAATTTGGAAGTAGTAGGCAATGTATTCTAGAAGAAGTCAACAAACTTAGATCATTTTGTACTTTCCTCTAGTGTTTTCTTTCTTTCTTTTATGCCCCCTTTTTGTGGGGTCTTTCTGGGCTTGAAAGCATTGCAAGTTAAGCTTTCTTTGCCCCTCCCTACACATGAAGCTATGTCTTGTAATTAGCTCTTATGTACAATGAGAAAGAAGAAATAGCTATTGTTTTTTTTGGTTTCCTTTCTACAAGGATGTGTAAAGATTATTTGTATCTTTGGGTGTTGATTTACTATTGGATTATTCTTGGATTAAGTGGTTCACAAACTATTAAGATATTTATTAGGATCTTTGGAGATTACGGAGGATCACGATTCCTTCGAATATATGTGATTACTGTTAAATAGTGCTAATCTACTATAGTTTACTACAACCAAACTCATTTGGTATCTTGCTTTGGGTTAATGACATAGGGACCATGAGGCATTTGAGTACATGAATCTTTGTATTTAATCGCAGTGCATGTTCACACTATGAGATTGCTCTGTTTTTAGATTAGGTGTACTTGTTGTCTCTTGAAATAGTCTTTATTATGCTACCTATGTTTGTTGAAAGTGAAGCATAAACTTCAGCGAGAACCTGAGGTTGTAAATCTTCAACAAGAAGGAAACCCACACCCAAAGGCTAGTCGACACGCATGCACAAAAACAAACAAAAATGAGAGGAATCTCAATCTAACAGTGAAGAAATTATGTAAAGAGAATAATTAGAGAAGTAGCGCACCAATAAGTATTTTTCTTGAGGCTGAATGCAACATGTTTCCAACAAATGTCTTTGATTATGATACATATGTTTGATGAAGCATGTGACATGAGCACATGAATCTTTGTATTTAATTGCAGTTCAGGTGAACACTGGCTAATTGCTCTGCTTTTAGATTAGGTCCAGTTTATTGTATTTTGAATTAATTTTTAATTATTGCACGTACTTTGCTGAGAGTTGAAGCATAAACTTCCACATGAGCTATATTGGAAGTAGATTTTGGCTTTGTAGTCTCCACTGTATTACTCTTGTGGTAGCTTGAAATTCTCTGTTAACTCTTCAGCTAACTTGATTATTTTGTGTTT
Source organism: Agave tequilana (assembly GCA_038442645.1). Taxonomy (NCBI): domain Eukaryota; kingdom Viridiplantae; phylum Streptophyta; class Magnoliopsida; order Asparagales; family Asparagaceae; genus Agave; species Agave tequilana. The sequence goes on along the minus strand of JAVJIF010018051.1, from coordinate 87,602 downwards.
ACACAAAATGTAATTGTTGAGGATTTCAATTTTTCTGAAAAAAAAGAAAAAAGACTCTAACATGAATTACTGTGAAAAATAAACTGCTGACAGGTAAATAAAGTTCAGTTAACCAGTAACAGTCAAAATCTCAATGAAAAACTAACCTGAAAACAGCCAAAGATCCCTCCATAGTGAAGATCTTTTCATAATTTTCAATAGCTTCAAGGTGTGTGTTGATTTTTTCACTTAAAGCAATCATGATTGGCAAAGAACTTGGGACTCTAATCATTTGGGATTCTCTTGTTTTTTCTAGTGGTCCTTTAGCTTCTTTTTTTTGTAATAAGTTTTGCCGAGGGAAAATAGCTTGATACTATACAAAGACTTGGGTCACAATCATTCAGATCAGGTTCTCCATCAATCAGCACTAAGCTTGTTTCTTATGCAGATGAATGAAGTAGGAAGCATCATCAAGTAACACAAGCATCATATCTGCTCTTTAAATCTTGTAGTTTAAGGGTAAGAAATGATTTGTAAGCATGGGTAGGTTCCATGTTAAGATATTTCCCTTATTAGGAACCATCCAACAACTACACAGCCCTAAGTCGAATACAACATTTTTTTCAACGTCGTTAGCGTCATCGCCATTGTCATCCTTGTCATCTGTCATTAGTTCCTCTTCTGAACCAAAATTTTAATGAGTATATGGTTATACACCTAACTTATTGTACTTGGGAAATAAAAGTTTTAGAGACCTTATTATTAAAGAAAGTCCATTTTTCCATAATTTTCTTAAGACTCAGAAACATTCTTGTCAAATTACAGTTTGCGTTCATATGTGAAGCACGATATAATCTATTACATATCATTACATCATTTGGATTCTCTCTTTTTAGGAATATCAACACATTTAGACTTGTTTATTTAGATCATATTAAGTCCAATCTTGTATCTATGCATCAATAATAATCAAACATTAGGGCTTCTAAACTTCTACCATGAGTAGCCAAGTCCAAAACATGTCAACCAACCTACAAATCATGGATCTCTTCAACTTAGCCAATCAAAAGAGAGTTGATGTGAACCTCAATATAGGCTAGTCCCAGGGAGGTCCTGCCTCCTCTTCACTCACATACTTGTCTTGGGTTTCCAAACATACATCAATGCTCACATTTGAGCTTTAAATGCATTGACAATGGTGTGTTGTGTAGCCAGTTCAGGGATAAGGAGATCTCAGAGGATCTCAGAGGAGAAAGTGGCAATGCTTGCTTGAAATGCTAATTGTAACAAATAATAGAAAGGGCTTCACATGGGGAAACTGTTCAACTCATTAACAATAATGGTCATCTCCAGTTGCCAGACAGTGGTAGCTAGAGATCTCAGGGGAAGAAGAGAATATAATATATACCATCCAAAGTAAATGACACCTAGTCCTTGCAGGAGTTATTAACTCTCCCATGGGGTATGTGTCAACAACACATTCGCATTTAAACAAAGATAACAAAAATAGTCCTCTATGTGCTCCCCCACTTCCACACAACACCCCAGAGCTCGAGAGAGCTCGAGAGAGAGAGAGTGGAGAGAGAGCAAAGCATGTGTTATATTATTTTGAGATTGTCCTTGAGATCCCCAAGAAGAGATCATGGCAAATAGAATAAGGGGTGCAACCATTATAGGATGCAGGGGAGAATATTAATGTAATGGTCCTTGAAGCAAGGGACATGGGTCAAACCCAAATGTGGGCACATGACCCTAGCTAATAACCACATTATAGGATCTATACACACATATAATGAGCTATCATCTATCTCTAGGAGAAGAGGAAGAAGTTAATTTAATTATGATTGTAACAGCTATTGGTCTCTGAGAGAACGTAGAATGGCACCTCCACCATTGGCCACCATGGATCTCAGTCAGACACACATCAAAAGAGAGAGTGGAATCTCAGCATTATCAAATGAATTTTTATTTTTATATTGGATATCCTTTTAGTTAGGTCATGAAAGGGAGGTAACCCACTAGGGTGTAAAGGAACCCATTGTGTTGGTTGAGGTGTTGGATTCCACTCAAAGGCCAACCCCTCTCTCTCTCTCTCTCTCTCTCTCTCTCTCGGTGATTGCCTTTGAGCACACCTGGTCTCTGAATAGGGTCACTAACATGCCTCAAGTCCCTTCTGACAAGCCCCTCACCCTATGTGGAAAGATGGTGTCCACTGCATTCATCTCATAATTGGTGCCCCCATGTTGAAATAAACTAAGCCATGAGAAAGGTCCCATTATTGGTGTGTTGAGGGTCCTCTCACTTGCCTGGTGTAGTAACAACAATAATCATCAGCATCATCAACCCCTTTCATCACATATTTAGGGGGGGTAAAAAGCCATCAAAGCTAACACACTCTACAATTGCCTAATACAGGATATGCATTTTGAGTATGTGTAATTTCAAGGTGACATAGATACTAGCTACTCTTGTATAGAATCTTTTCAATGCAAAAAAGTATCCTCCATAAGTCATTACTGTTGCACACGCCTTGGCAACTACCAATTAAGGAACCCCAAATAGACAGAGAGAGATGTAGCTGAGAAGTACCCAAAAGACAAGAACAAAAACCAACAAGAAAGAAAGCAAGCACAATATTTAACGAGGTTCGGTAATTTGCCTACGTCTTTGGGGCAAGGGAGAGAGAGATCTTTTTGATTTGATAATCAATTACAAGAAGATACTAGAGGGATACAATTCATGAGAGCTCTAACCCTTATTTATAGTAAGAGAGTCCCAGGATGTTAGGAAATCTTAATTGGATCGACTCGAAATCAGAAAAGAAGTCTGAATTCAAACAGGAGAAGAAATTCGTCGGTCGGTCGACCCTATTTTTCGGTCGACCGGTTGGTCGACCGGAACCAATAGAACGTCAAAGGATGCCATTCGGTCGACTGTTTCAGTTGACCGCTTCCTTACTACGGTCGACCGGGTGGTCGACTGAGCATGCATGTGCACGTTGTGCACGTCGGTCGACCGGGCGGTCGACCGGGCAGTATCCTGGCCTACTGCGAACAGCGTTCTCGCTTTCTCTGAACTCCGATCTTTGCGCTATCTCTTCCAATGAGTTTTAAAAAACTCTCCTGATGTATTTTATATTCTCTTATCTCCTCTCTCCCTACAATTCTCCATCTCGATGAAGATTTTTCAAATCTGAGCCGAACTCCAATGAACACCTGGTGAAATCAACACACGATCTCGGCGAAATTGACACACGATCTCGGCTTGAGCGCTCCAAATAAAATCGACACACGATCTCGGCAAAATCGACACACGATTTCGGCTTGACCAAACAGACGAAACCGCTTCCAAATGAATCGCCAGCATATATACAATTGATTTTCAATTATCACACCAGATCCAAATTGAGTTTATCATCGTCACTAGCAACTCTCTTCAAATTCCAATATCAATTATATTGATTTCAAACTTCAGCTCAACTATCTAAACGGAATGCACCATACATACCTTCCCATCACTCCACCGAGGAGTCATATGAGCTGACCAACAACGTGTTTACAACTCAGCAACTGACTGACCTCAAGAAGAACCCATTATGAGCCACACTGACTCCAACTGACTGGCTCTCCAGTCCAAATGTCTTCAAGACGGTCCAACCAAATCTGAGAAGAGCACACCAAGTAACAATATCGGCTCAATATTAGATGCACACCCCTTATGCAAACTCAACTATCTTTCCACCAGAAAATCAAATGTTCATCGAGATCAACTCTTTACCTCTACATGAAGTTCAACTCTTCACCTCTACGTGAAGTCCAAATCAGCTTCCGCTTCTAATTCTCAAGAACCCAAATGCACCAAATATCTTGATACGGGTTGCACCACCAAATGATCGCGCCTATGTGGCTGCCTATGTACCTTACCCAAGGGATCAAGCTAACCGTAGTTCATTAAACGAGCTCCACCGAGCTCAAGTAGTTATGACTAGATCTTCAGCAGCGATGACTAGATCTTCAGCAGCGAACTGAACTAGCTGAGTCATATGAACCTTCTTAGTAATACTGTCATGTAGAACAACGACCTTCAATTTGTCGTGGTTACCAACTTGAGATTCATGCTTCTTTACCTACCTTCATGAATTTATCTTGGTTCCAATAGCTGCAAATAATTTGATATTCTCATCAATGTCTTCAACCTGTTCAACATCAAAATTGACTACATGATCTCCACCCGGTATCACATCCGGTGAAGTCTTTACTGATACCAAAACAACTGGAGTTTGTGGAGTAGCATCAACCTCCACCCGCTACGATATATCCTTGGTCTTCATCCTCTCTAGCTGTTGAGAGATGGTAAACTTCAATAATGAAGTCTCATCAAATGTGACATACTGACTCAACACAATCTTCTTGTTTTTGGGGTCCCATAACTTGTAGCCTTTCATATTTCTTTTGCACCACAAACATAAACTTCTTTACTCGCGGATTTACCTTGCCATATTTGGCACTAAAGTAGACCGGACTTTCAAATACCTGTAGCAAATCATGATCTTGAGCAACTTTCTCAGACCAAACTTTCAGAGGAGTTTTACCTCCTATCGCAGTCGATGATAATCCATTTATGAGATGACTAGCATATACAATCGCCTTAGCCCAAAACGAGTTATCTAATCGTGCGTTAGATAACAAACACCGAGCCTTTTTCAGCAACGAATGATTTATTTTCTTAACCAACCTGTGTATTCCATCTGTGAAGTGAGTACCAATACCGGTGCTCTGACCAAATCGTAGGAATTGGTTCTTTTATCTTTCAACATTAATCGATTTAAAGCTCCTTGATCTTCCTACCACTCTGTTTCTCCATCATACCTTTCCACTTCACCATCATACCTAGGGCTTCAAATCTTTGTCTCATGGGATATATCCAACAATGCCTAGATAAATTATTAATAAAAGAGACAAAGTACATATGACCTCCAAGCGATGTAGTCTTAGCAGGTCCCCAAATACTTACGTGAACATAATCAAGAAGACCTTCCAAGCGGTGTGTAGAGGTGCCAAATTTCACCTTCGTCTTCTTGTCCAAAATGCCGTGCCCACCCAATTTCATGTTGCAGGTAGATGCACCTTCTAAGGATCCATTCTTTGTTGGAGCTTGTAAAGACTTTTCTCCTCCATGTTCGAGCCTCATGTGTCAAACCTGTGTTCAAATATCATCTGAAGAAATAGAAGTCTCCACCTGACCTGTAACTATACTACCTTTCAAATGGTAGAGATTATTTTAGTGGACGCCCTTCATAACCACCATTGAGCCTTTTATAATCTTGAGATAAGATTTCTTTTAAGTTGAGATACATACCTCACTTCCTTTAATTCTTGTATCATCCCATCAAACATCTTGATATGAACTATACCTATCCTTCCACATTACACGGATGATCATTACCCATGACAGTGAAACATCCATCTAGCTTCTAAAGTTAGAAAATCAGTCCCTGTTTGGGCACACATGATAGGTAGCTCATGTATCTAATACCCACTCAAATTACCTGAGTAACCAACAGTAGGAGTAGTAATAGAGAAAGAGCATACCGATGAGTCTGAGTCTGATCCATTCACCTATGAAGTGCTGGCTTGAGTACTAACCACCTGTGCGAGATTTGTCTCGGTCTTTGACTCCTTCTTCTTACCATTGGCCTTTGGACAATCAACCTTCCAGTGTCCTAACTCTTTGCAGGTGTACTGATTCTTCTTTAGATCTCTGAAACCTGATCTGGATTTTGATTTCCCATGATCACCTCTGCCCTTCCGATTAGAACTTCTGCCTCTTACGGCCAACGCCTCTGCTGATGTACCTTCGGAAGATGACCGTCTGTCCTGCCTCTTTACTCTGACGTCCCACTGTAGTTACGTGTTTGTCTACCATTAATCAAGGTAAGAGTAAAGGTCTCATACTCTTCGTCAGGAAGAGAATTCAATAGAATCACTGCTTTATCCTCTTCATTAATTTTCACATCCACATCAACTAAGTCTGCAGGAAGCTTGGTATAGCTATTCATGTGTTCATCAATGGAGAGTCTGAAATCACCTAGAGGGGGTGAATAGGTGACTAGCTAATCTAATGGTGAATTAATGTGGAATGAAAACAAATTATGCAAACTAAAAACTATTATGCTAAACACACAAGGTATAACACAAGAGTGTAGCCGAATTCCGGTGAAGGGCTCTGAACTATCTCCTCAAGATTCCTCTAGATAAGATTTGAGGTGCCGCTATGGTTCTCTTGGTCGAATACAAGTGTGAGCAAACAATCCCCAAGCATATAACAATTAAGCACAAGTATATCAAGCAAGTAAAGATAAAGGTAATGTAAGCATGCAAGATATAAACACAAGTGAGAGATAGAGAGAGCAATCATAAACACGGGAGATTTGTTTCGAGGTTCGAGCACCCTTGCTCTATATCCGCGCCTTCAACACTATGAAGGATTTTCACTATAAACGATTCCACCGGATCACTTGGCGTCGCAACACCTGCAATGAGTTCACACAAGAACTCCTTGGACTCACTAGTCCCTCTCTTGTTCCTGCAAGAACTACACAACGCAAGCACACTAGCTTGCAGAGGTCGCACCTCTACACTAAGCTCTCACTAGAACTCGAACAATTCGAACCTGCAAGTCCGCCTCCTCAAAATAAGAATGAACACTTTGGTGATCTAAACACTTTGATCAGCTAAAATCACTCTCACAACAACTCTCCTATAGGATTGATATAGTAATTGAAAGCTCAAATATGTGTGAGAAAAACTAGGATTGAATTGGTGGTGAAAAATTTAAGAAATCACTTTGAAAACTCTTGATAAACACTCCTTTTGATTTGAAAATATTGGCTCTAAAACATGTGGATAAAACCACTGATAGATGTAGGAAAACTAGCCCAAAAACTCTTTTGAAATGTTATAGAAAACAGTCTAAGAGAAGCCCTTTATAGGCTTCAAAAATGTGGCTGTTAGGGGCCAACTCAGCAGTTTGGACTGCTAGCGGTCGACCGCCCGACCGTTGCCTGGCAAATGACCCAGCGGTCGACCGCCCGGTCGACCAAGCCATTTCCAGAGAGCAGAGGTTCTCTGACGGTCAACTGTGCAGTTGACCGGCCCTTGGCTGTGCACATTTGTGCACGTCGATCGATCGGTGTGGTCGACCAATTTCTGGCTCGATCAACTGTCCGGTCGACCGGCAGAAGGCCAGTCCAGCTATTTTCAGGGATTAAAAACTCGGTCATTTTCCTTCAATAAAATCCCATAAAATCTCATAAATTCTACAAAAATAAGTTCAGTGATATACTTTAATATACAAACATGTTTGAGTAAAAATCAAAATATGTTACAAATATTTTGAACTATTTTTATAATATGAAAATTTTGCCTTAAACAAAAATCTGTATTTTTCAAAATCGATTTTTCTAAAACTTCTCCAAAGACAAAACAAGATATTCTAAATACTTTTTAAGCTTAGTGTGTATGAATATGATCCACTACAAATATATGATGAAATATCTATATTTTTGACATTAAGCTCTAAAATAAGTTTTGATAAAACACATGTATATTTTTAATCTTAAAAACTAAACCGATATTTTTCAAAACGAAAACTCCTTTATGAAACTACATATAAATCTTGTGTGTGAGTATATATAAACTTAAGCAATCTACCAACTAATCTATCCTTTATATTTTATCTAAAAATAAGATCTTACTACAAACAAACCTAGACACAAGTCTTCTCTTGAAGGTCTTCTTCTTCTTGACTTGGTCTAAACCTTGATCCAATGAGCTAGACTCCTCTTGAGTACTTATACAATCTTGATGCGTGTGCTCTTAGATTGATACGTGCTAGCTCCAAAACTTGACTTTAAATCCTTTATTGAAGCTAAATACCAACTAAGATCTTGATCAAATATCTGAGACTAATTTAAACACAAGATCATTAGTACTATAACTATATGAATTAATCATCATCAAAACTAAAGTGATGGGCCTTTGGGCCAACAGAGTCCTCTCTTCATCTGAAAGCGATAAAGCCTCCTCTTCAATTGCAACCGCGACTCGATGCTTTTCGTCAGATACTTTTTCTCCAAAATCTCCTACAGCTACCTTGCAGATGTTTCATTCAACACATGATATTTGATGTCTTGTGTCAAGCATGACCTTATCCAATCACACGCCGTTCGATTCATCTTGTCTCAATCTTCTTCAAAAGTAGAATCACGTTTTTTCTCCACCATAGAGTGTTTTCGAGGTTTGATGCCATCGATGCATCCATCACTTCACATCTCCATATATCAAAGTTGTCTTTACCATTAAACTTTACCACATTAATCTCCAATAGATGTGGATTCATGATTTTTGTCATAAATGTACTATCTCCAGCCATCTTCTAAATAGATCCCTCAAAGCAATACAGAAAATAAATGGAGTTAGATAAAAAAAACCTAGATAAAGATAGAATCTTTATCTCAAAGTGAAACCATACAAGAGTTTTCAAAACGATATACTCTACCAAATTTGATTCCTCGAGCAATCTAAATGATGTTTTGAGATCGACACACAATCTCACAAATAGTCCCAACGCAACCCTAAGATCGACACACAATCTCCACCAAACAGCAACCAATATTCTTGGAATCTACACACATGATCCCACGACGAATCTGGGATGCTCTGATACCACTTGTTGCGCGTGCTTTGGTAATAACCAATTGAGGAACCCCAAATAGACTAAGAGAGATGCAGCCGAGAAGTACCCCAAAAATAAGAATAAAAACCAACAAGAGAGAAAGTAAACACAATATTTAACGAGGTTTGACAATTTACTTATGTCCTTGAGGCAAGGAAAAGAGAGATCTTATTGATTCAATAATCAATTACAAGAGAATACCAAAGGGATACAATTCATGAGGACTCTAACCTTATTTATAGCTAGAGTCTCAGGGTTTTAGAAAACGTTAATTGGATTTGACTCCAAATCAGAAAAGAAGTCTGAATTCGAACAGGAGAAGAAATTCGCCTGTCGGTTGACTGGCCCTGTCCTTCGGTCGATCGGTCGGTCGACCAGGATCAACAGAACATCAAAGGGTGCCAGTCAGTCGACCGCTTCGGTCGACCGCTTCCTTGCTACGGTCGACCGGGCGATCGACCGAGCTGTGCATGTGCTTGTGCACGTCGTGCACGCTGGTCGACCGGACCCTGTCTTGTCCTGCTGCGAATAGCGTTCTCACTTCCTCTGAGCTCCGATCTTTGCACTATTTCTTCCAATGAGTTTTAAAAATTCTCCCAATGTATTTTATCTCCCTTCTCCCTTCAATTACATGTTGCAAAATTAGCCTATTATGCTCAATACTTGATGCATTATGAGTGAGCTTAATCCAGATGATCTAGATAGCTAGCTAGTCTTTTCTTTTCACAGCAAGACATCTTTCAAGTAATCCATTAACATGTAACAACACCAACCTGCAATGCCTAACACTAGATCCATTATGAGTTAAGTTCAGGTGACTTGGATACTAGCTTGTCTTATTGATGTGAAACGTGTACGGGGTGAAAGTAAAAGATAAAATAACTCAAAAATATGCTTCACCAACAAAAAAGATCATTGGTACAAAATCTTAAAATAGTTAATATCAGTTATTTTATTTAACATGTGAGTATTTTATCCATATCAAAAAAAACTAATTGTATGCTATGGTTATTGCAGGTAAAATATCCTACTATAAAAAAAGATCCTATAAAGCAACTCAGATTCGCTCACTTTCTATTTATGTAGATAGAAGATCAGAATAGATAAAATACTAGATGATGTATCTAAACTTGTAATAAAAAAGTTGATGTAATAAAAAATATCAGAGATGATTGTAAACTTGATCTTAGTTTGCTTGTTTATTATTGGTTGATCTCTGAACTCACGCAGATGAGAACAACTATAGTCGATGAAAAAAGGATCGTCGAGCAGTCGATGCACTTATACAAACGAGGCTGAAATTATTGGATGCGTGATAAAGAGAGATGGATTTAGCGACGGAGTATTCGACGGAGATTTATTTGAGAGAAAAAATTTGAAAGAGAGATAGAGAGATAATAGAGATACATAAATCAATTAAAGTATCTCACTACTAATTGAGTCTGATTAGAGTATCCCACCACTAATAAAATTTAGGATCGAGAAATAATCAAACTCAATTAAGCGTGAAAAAACTTTCATTGATTATTCTTAAAAGTGAATAAATTGGGGCTTTTAGGCTATAAAATTGCACTCTCCTATTTTTATTTATATTATATAATCAAATTTCTAAGAGAAATCAAAAGTTTAAAAGAAAAAAAATGCATGAAAAAACTTACATGAAAAATATCAAAAATCATATACAATTTTGATTACTAAATCAAAAATTAAGAAATAGAAACTAGTAATTCTAATACTATTAAAACTACTAGATCTATATCGAGTTGTCTTCTCCAACATTGGTAGATACACCAAGATTTTGTTTCGTTGTCCGCATCTTTCTCGTGTTGGAGAGAGCTCGACCCCTGTCGAGTCAGAAATAAAAGTGAACTCATCTTGTTTCAAAGTAATAGAATCAATCTCTTGTAGTACACTTTGGTCTTTTCACGTGTCATCAATTGCTTCTCTTCTTTTCCATCGAACCAAATACTTACGAGTCATGATAATTTCATCATCCAAAATTTTATTAATCCTATCAATTGTGTTAGGTAAAATATTTGAAATTAGTGGAATGAAGGGTCTCTAAAAATAGGCTCATGGTATAGCTTATCAATAAGAAAGTTGCTAGGGTTATAATAAAAACTTTTGTAATCGACTAGATCTTCAATATTGAAAATAGAACTGAAAACATAAATATTACAATTTAGTTTTAAGATTTAAAACAGATTAGTACTATAAGCATGCAAGAGAGCATCACCAACATTAAAAGTTTTAAACAATTTCCTAATGTCATTTCGAATCTTGTAGTGGATGTTATTTTGTACAGTTTTATCCATGACTTTCTTGTATAATTTGTGATATGATTCCACATGCACATGTGATGCAAAAGATGATAATGCAGATCATAGACGATATCAATTTGACAATCAATGTGAGGTTAGAAGACAGTGGAGAACTTAGACATAGTATCTAACAAGTGCCACATGCTTCTCCAAAGATAGAGATGAAAATCGATCGGGACTAGACACTGTTGTGAAACTTCTAAGGTTGTGAACTTGAACAATGGTAGCTTAAACGAGTGAGAGTGGGGTAATGATTTTAATCTATCATTTTTGAATATTTTAAAGAATATTACATTGGTACAGGTTTCATTGCTCACAATGACTCTACAGTATTTGTCCACAATGACTCGACGCCTATTGGTGAATCTTTGAGTTATTTTATCTTTTCCTTCCACCTCCGTACACGTTCTACCTCAATTTGGTATCAGAGCATGATTTAGGCAGGAAACTTACGTTAAGTTTAGGAAAATTTGAATTTTGTTTTTTATAGGCATTATGTTTCACATCATTTGTTCTATCTAATCTTTCAAAAATCCTCCATAATTCATTACATGCATGTTGGAAACCAGCCTATAATGCCTAGTACTTGATGCATTATGAGAAAGATTACTTTCTTGGTGATTTGGATACTAGCTATTCTATATGATCTTTTCAATGTAAGATATGCTCTGTTATTCATACTTGATGCATTATGAGCTAGCAAGCATATTCTTAGGTGCATGGTTTTAGATACTAGCCACTATTCTTGTATAGATAGAATCTTTACATGCATATATGATATGCTACATAATAATTCATTGCATGCTGCAAAACCAGCTTACAATGCCCATTACTTGATGCACTATGAGCAAGTTTATCCTTAGGTGACTTATGCTATCTAGTCTTCTTCCATAGAAATCTTTTCAATGCAAAGATACCCTCCATAATTCGTTACATGTTTGCCATCATCTCCTGCAATGACTCTCTCACATGCCATTTCTGAACTCCAATTCAAAGGAGGTGAGCAAGTGTGATGATAGCCCTGTAATTATAGGAGAGGGAATGGAAAACTTGGCATGCATGCCAGCACCAATGAGGCCCTTGGCAATGGTCCCTAGAGGCCCCCTCTGATTGTGGGGGGGGTCATAGATTGGGGGCATTGCATTGAGAACTTTTATATCATCATATCACTAGTATAGGCGTATGGAATCAATCCCCAAGCTTCCCTCCACTTCTTTTTGTCACATGCGGTTGCTACATAACTCCATGGCTGGCGTCCTCGCGTGAAATGCCACGTGCCGAAGGGCCGGCCAACGCTCTATACAGGCGGGCGCACTTCGCATTGCCACTGTGTCATCACCAACCTTCTTTCCGATTTGCTTAGGCTCGAAGAGACCATTGTCTAGTGAGTTCAGCCAACTTGGAGGTTAGATAATTGCAAAGTGGGTTATGTTCCCTTGGACCACCTCTTTTGCCGTTGGTCTCTTTGTTGGAGACAGAAATGCGCATAATGAAGAGCATAATGTGAACGGTTAGCGCATGAGTTGGTCGATTCTTGAAGATTCTTGACATTCTTGTATGTGAATGTGCCTAGTATAGCTCATGCACTAGCATTGATTTGTTAGATGAGAATCAGAACAAAGATAAACAGGCTATTTTTTTTAGTGTGAATGGAGGTCACTTTTGACTTAATCGCATGAATCCTTGAGTACTTCTCCTCCATCAAATTTTTTGTTTCTGACAAATGTTAGGTATGATGATGCCCTGCTTCTATGTACTTTAAAATTTTCATGTTGATGCCCATGTAGGGGCCACATTATAACTGCTCATCTTTAGTGTTCTACATGTTTCTCTGGGATGAAAGTGTGCTGCATTGTTACATTTCTAAATTCTGCAGATTTTCAAATGATAGCTTTAATGGTGCTGATAGTTATGATCTTGTTCTTTGGCAATGTCAAATCTTTTGGAAATTCTAATGAATTCATAATCATAGACTGTTCATAACAGTGTTTCAGTCGAGCCAGATTCTGAATGTTATGAGCAGTATAAACTTCATACAGTAACAACGAAAGCAGTAAAAAGGATTGACGCTAGTATTCCAGGAATTCAGAATGATTGCATTAGTTTCAGGCACTGTTTCCGGATATTACCCTGACATTTTGGAAGTTCTGACAATAGAAACACATTTTTCCTTGTAAATATGTGCATTTAACTACAAGTAGGGTGGGGAGAGAGTGTAAATCTAAATGGCAGAGTTTTCTAACCCATCGGTGAAGATAGCACAGAGATCAGAGTTCAACGGTATATATAGAAGATCAGACGACAGTAGGCCAATCGACCGGCCATGTACATGAAAGTACACCTAAAGGGGAGTGAATAGGTGTAAGGCTAATTTATGACAAATAATGCGGAATTTAAAAACTAATTGCAACACACTTAGTGTAACCAAAGAGTGTAGCCGAATTTCCGGTGAAGGGCTCTGGACTAACTCCTCTTGATTCCTCTGAATAAGAGTTGAGGTGCTATATCAAGCTCTCTTGGTTTAATACAAGTATGGCACACATACAACAATACCAAGCATATAAGTATGGATGAGCAATATGAATGATGCAAGGTACAATATAAAAGAGAGAGTTAGAGAAAGTGAATCAAACGCAAACACCGAGATATGTTTCGAGGTTCAAGCACACAGCTCTACGTACCCGCCTTCACACTGAAGGATTTCCACTAACTCGTCCACACTGGACTTCCCAAATAGGGAATCTCCACTGAGGATTTGGGTAAATACAACCGAGAATACACAACTCCTCTCTCAGCAAATATAACCTCTACACTTAGAGGTAAGGCACTAAGCAAACACAATATCAACCTCACAAATGAGGGATAGGCACAAAGCCAACACCAACAGCAATCACCTCACACTTGAGGGATTCCAACTCAATCTTCACCTCTCACTAGAGGGATACAAACACCACTTCCACAATCACCTCTCACTAGAGTGATATCACAATGAATGGAAGGTTTACAACTTGGTGGTCTATCTCAACCACAAACCAATTTTCCCATAAAACAAAGATCCTATAGACAGGATAGATAGATAAACTCAAGTGTGAGAAATAAAGAGTTTGGAAATAAAAAACACAAAGAAAAACTCTTGGAAAAACTTCTAAAATATAATGGAAATGAAGATAAAAAATCAATCTCAAATACTTCTCCTTTCTTGATTTTTCCAACCCTTTAAAACAAATAAAGATAAAATCTTTTGGCTCTAACAACTCTTTTGAAAACTTGTAATAAAACACTAGAAAGAATGAGAATTTTGCTCTTGGAAAACTTGTTAAAAGCCAACTCAAATGGGGGGGTATTCATAGCCCCAAATGAATCTGCCTGTTGGCAATAGAAAAGGGTTGTTTTGCCCTTCCGGTCGACCGCCGGTCGACCGAGACTGGATATAGAGAGCAGAGCTCTCGCCGGTCGACCGGGGCTATTTCCAAAGAGCAGAGCTCTCTGAACGGTCGACCGCCCGGTCGACCGGCCCACCAGCCCTGGCTGTGTGCACGTCCTGTACACGTCGGTCGATCGGACCGGTCGACCGACTTCTGCCACGGTCGACCGGCCCGGTCGATCGGCAGACAGCCTGATCCAACTAATTAGGGATTTAAAAACTTGTCTTTTTTGCTATTAAAAAATCCCATAAAATACACATAAATTCCACAAAAATATGTTCTTATTATATCTTTAAAATACAAATATGTGTGATAAAAATTCAACACATATTTCAAACAATTTGAACCATATTTGTGAGATAGAAAATTTTTCTTAAACCAAAATCTGTATTTTCGAAACTTGAATTTTTGAAATGGAAAACCGTTTTCTCCAAAACTCATGTAAATACAAAAATATGATATTGAAACAACTTTGATGCATATTGTATATGGATAGAATCCAATATATATGAAAGATATTATATCTATGTTTTTGACATGAAATCCAATATTAGTTAAACCAAAAACCAATAAACTTAAAAACAAGTGTGTGTGTATTGTGAACTTGAGCAAATCAACACTATCTAATCTTTACACAAGATCTAAACAAAATCTTAAACTAAACAAACCGATGTCTTCTTGTAGAACGCTGTCTCCAAGTCGACTCGATCCAAACGTGATCCACCGAGCTTGACTCAATCCGAGTACTAGATGTGAACATGATGCTCGAGCGCTTGAATCACCATGTGAAAGCTCCAAAACACCTTTGTTTAAGCTAATCACCTACTAATATCTTGATCAAATATTTGAAACTAAATATCACAAGATTATTAGTAAATTATAACTATATGAGTTAATCATCATCA
Source organism: Agave tequilana (assembly GCA_038442645.1). Taxonomy (NCBI): domain Eukaryota; kingdom Viridiplantae; phylum Streptophyta; class Magnoliopsida; order Asparagales; family Asparagaceae; genus Agave; species Agave tequilana. The sequence continues at coordinate 72,236 of JAVJIF010018051.1, read as the reverse complement.
AAACTAGAGTGAAGGGCCTCTGGGCCAACAATCTCCCCCTTTTTGATGATGACAAAACTCATGGAGTTATATATGCATGGATTAAAGTTAAGCTTCATAGAAGCTCCCCCTTAACTCATCATAGCAATAAACAATAAAGATATTCATTGAATGCTCAACATAGATATGCATAAACATGCATAAAATAAAGAAATGAAACAAATATGATCTTTTATACCAATGAAATAAACATGCTTTTGATATCAATTTTAAAATAAACATGTTCTTAAAAATAATGTTACTCTTAATACTAACAATAACTCTTGATACCAACAAAAGCTCTTGATACCAACAAAACAACAAAAGATGCTCTTGATACCAATACCAACAAAAGATACTTTTGATACCAATGGTAAAAGATAACAGATTTAAACAAACATGCATAAACAAACATGCATAGATAAAACTCCAAAATATCTTATAAAACTCCAAAATATCTCTCCCCTTTTTCGTCAATTCATCAACAAGGGGTACAAACAATAAAAGACATAAATAATATTTTTCTCCCTTTGTGCATAAATCAAAACAAGAAAGGTATATATGCTATATACATTCATGAAGAGGAGAGACGTGAAGTTAACTCCCCCTGCATACATGCATTTATATGAAAAGAGATGACTAAACCCTAACTACATAAAGCATAATATACAATATATAAAAGGAGATGTGAAGCTCCCTCTACACACGTGTACTACATACCAAAGAAAGGTCAGTCACTTCAATATGACATACACTCAACATGAATCTATATATAGAGAAGATGTTAAGCTTCTCTTACATATAAGCAATACAAATCAAAACATTATAATACCAATTGAAAGATATATCAATTTAGTATGAAGGTATACATCGAAACATCATGATACCAATTTATGATACCATTTGAAAATAAACAGAACATTTTGAAGATACCAACAAAAATTTTGATATCAATTGAAAAATATAAACATATAGGTAATCTTAATACCAATTGTAAAAATTAGTATCAATTGAAAATATTTTACACTTTTGATACCAAATGAAAAACATAAACCAATCTTTTTGGTTAAACACTAAAATTATTTTGCAATAGAGATACCAAATAGAGAATACTATCAATTTAAGATTCTTGATACCAATATTGAAAATAAAACATATACCAATTGAAAATATTTTCATTAGGAGCGAAGAAAACCAAATGAAAACTAAGATATCATTTTTCAACATAAAGAGTGGGAGTAAGATATCAATGGTAAACAAAACCGATTGAAAGGTGAAACATGAATTTTCTCCCCCTTTATGAAATACTAATGAAAATGATGCATAAGCTTGTATAAGATACCAATTTAAAAATAATTGTCATTAAGGACTAAATCAAGCTTAGCATAACCAAAATTTGTACTTAAAGATATAGAGATATAGTAAGCACAATCAAAACACATATATATGTATGAAAAATTAAATACCAATCGAAATTGATACTATTTGAAGTTAAAGCTACATATATAGAAACAAATATGAGTATACAGAATAGAAATCAATTGTGATACCAATTGAAAACACAATGAGAATCAAGTGTATAACTCACACTCCCTACCACCCATTTCATGCACATGTTTAAATAGATTTTCAATAATGCATACAAGGCATGGTCGCCCAACCAACTGCCCATAAATGGGTAGGGGTTTTAAAAATAAGTTTGAAAGTAGTTTTAACATAAGACTAAAGTATCATATGATAACTGAGACTTCAGCGAGGAAGATATTGGAGATCCTTGAGAGCAAGTACATGACCGAGTGCATTGAGAATTGTTTGCACCTAAAGATGAGGCTTTATTGCTTCCAATTGAAGAATGACATCTCTATCAGTGACCATGTGGATAGCTACGCGAAGCTTCTTGCAGATTTAGTGAACATGAAAGCGGTGTTGAAGAGAAAGACAAGTTATTGATTATGTTGGGTTCTCTTTCTAATGAGGACTTTGAGACCATCGTCCTTACACTAATCAACGATAAACAATCTCTTAGCTATAATAAAATTTCTTCTGCTCTTATTAATCATGAATTGAGAAGGAAAGAAAAAGAGTCTTCCAAGAGTATATCAGCAGAAGCATTGACAGTAAGAGGCAAGAGTTCCAGTCAAAAGAGTAAAGGTGATCGTGGTAGATCAAAGTACAGACCCAGTTTCAGAGATCTGAAGAAGAAGAAGTGTGCCTTCTGCAAAGAGTTAGGGCACTAAAAAATTGATTATCAAAGGATCAAAGATAAGAAGGAGTCAAAGACTGTGGCAAATCTCGCAGAGGTGATCAGTACACAATCTATTAGAACTTCACAAGTAAGCGGATCAGACTCAGACTTATTAGTATTATCGTTCTGAGTTACTATTCCGTCTATTGATTACTCAGATGATTCTGAGTTGATATTAGATACAAGAGCTACCTATCATGTATGTTCCAATAGGGACTGATTTTCTAGGTTTGAGAAACTAGATGGATGTTCCTTGTCATGGGTGATAATCATCTGTGTAACATGGAAGAGATAGGTATGGTCTTTATTAAGATGTTTGATGGGATGGTGCGGGAACTGAAAGAAGTGATGTATGTACCTCAATTGAAAAGAAATATTATCTCTGTTGGCGCCTTAAAAGTATTAGGTCTTGAGGTGTCTGTTAGAAATAGTGTTCTCAAGATTACTAGAGGCTCCATGATTATTTTGAAGGGCATCCGATGCAATAACCTTACTACTTGAAGAGTAGTAAGGTTACAGAGCAAGTGGTGAATTCTATCAATTCAGATGATGATTGTATGTGGCTATAGCACATGAGGCTCGAGCATACAGGTGAAAAAATTTGCAAGCTCTAGTGTCATGCCTTGTGATTGTTCATCAAATGTGCATATTTTTAGTCATATTTTCATATTTATTTATTATTAAACATTGCTGTAACGTCCCGACCCGGCGGGTACGGAGACGCTACTGCGACGTATATACGTAGGTCAGAAATACCCTCACGTATATACGCTAAGCATCAATAGAAGCAAGTAAAAGAGTACAAAAGCACGTGGCATGGCATATAAACATTCCAACATAAGGATTACAAAGTTATCACAGAGCGTAATATACTGGTGCATGTACATTATATCACAATAAAGTACAGAAGTAAGAATTACAATTTGTACAACAAAAAGGTGCTCACGGGTAGAGAAGATATCCCCGAGCTTGCAGAAAGATTCAGGAACAGAAGGAGCTGGGACTAGTCAGCCTGCGCCGAGAGATAAGCTTGATCTTCGGTGGAGGGCTCTGCTTCAATCCAAGCTTCAGAACCTGAACATGCAACTCCAGGATAGTCAGAAACCCTAACAAACATTCAGGTGAATGTCAAGTGTCGTGCAGAGATAAGTATATGCGTGTTGATATAACTAAAACAGTAATAAGCATCAAAACTGTATCGAGTGTACATATATAGTAAGCATGCAATGAAGATATAAAATGAAAGTGATAAGACCTGAATAAACTATCATTACTATTTTTAATATTTGTACTTATTATTCGTTCTACCCATATGTCTAGGCATGTGTAATAGCGTCCCAGCACACATACATCCACATATTAGTAAATCGAGGCTGTTATTGGAAACCGACGGGGTATCAACGAATAATATTTACAATGGGTCTCGTACATGCCCGGGACCACGGTCCAGGACGTTCCATTGCTGGTGTATGGAAACGGCCGCAAGGCCTACAGGAGGGTCTTATAGAATGCCCTTATCAAGATGGTACCAAGGATGGAGCCAGCACTCCCCTCGGCCGCCTGGAGGCCCACAGGTCAGACCGAAAATTTTAGTTGCACAACATACCTAGTGCCACTATAAACACGAACATATATTGATAGCCACAAGTTTCCCCCGACCGATGCAAGTTGTTCCTTTTTTTGATTTATTATGTAATTATCGATTTACAGGAATAGCAGGTGCAAGACATGATCAGGAATTCAGGAGTACATGAGTACTGCAGATTCAGGTCACTGTATATATAATACAGGATAACAAGTACAAGATTTTCGTAAATGTGACAATCTTAAGCCAGATATCAATATGTCATAACGGGACAAGTATCAAGTAGTATATCAAGTGCTATGAGACATATGACTGGGAGGTGATATTAGGCAGGTGACAAGTGACAACATGATATATGCAAATATGCCAGGAAAATAATACAATACTAGTCAACATGACGAAGCGGGAAAATCCAAAAAGAAAGCGAGAACACTCGCCTAAAACTTCAGGAAACACTGAAAAATCCCAAGCTCCGGAATCTAGGTAACTAACACGTCAAGCGTTCAATAACAGATATTATATTAAAAAGAGGAGGAGAAAGGATGAATCAGAAAAGGGAGAATGAAGACGCAGGGGTCGCAGACGCGGGGGTCGCGTCGCGTGGATGTCACAACACAGGGTCTGAGACCTGCGTTTAATTCATACCACAGGAAGAACGCAGACGCAAGCATGTGCTCCGCGTCGCGTTATTTCAAGAACGCGAAGATCGCGTTTAAGGAAATGCTTGGACGCGGGGTTGAGCTCCGTGTCTAGTAATAAAATAGGAGAGAAAGAGAGAGAGACAGGGAGATGAGAGAGACGCAGGAAAGGAGGAGACAGAGACGCAGTGATGGGAGAGGGAGAGACGCAGGTTTGAGGGAAAAATTAGAGAAGAAAAGAAAAGAAAAAGGAAGGAAAGGAAAGAAGGAAAGAAAGAAAGAAAAGCAAAGGAAAGAAAGAAAGAAGAGAAGGGGGAGATAGGCCGACCATGGCTTGGCCGGTGGTCACCGGCGACGGCCGGAGTTGGCCGGAGAAGGTGGCCAAAACTCTAAGCCCAAGGCAAGAAGAGGGTGCAATTCTAGTTAAAAATGGAGATTTGGAGTTTTGAAAACGAGGCTTCGGAGAACGAAACTATAGCTCGTTAGAAAGAGAACTCTGAGGAGATGAAGATGTCGTACTTGTTGGTGACCAAGGTGGCGTATGTGGTGGTGAAAATGGAGGAGAATAAAATGATGGAAATGAGTTGTTTTGTGAAAGAAAGAAGAAGAAGAAGGTGGTGTAGATGGTATAGTGGTTGTTGGAAACTTGAAATGAAGGAGGAAATGTAGGAGGGAATGTTGGTGGAAATGGTGGCGTGGGTGGCCAAGAAAAAACGCAGTCAATAGCTTGCTGCTGCCGTTTTGGGTCTGGAAATGAAGGAAGAAGAAGGAAAAGAATGAAAGAGAGAGAAGGGAGGAGGGGTATATATATATGGGAAGGAAAATTATTATTACAAGTTTGTCATCCTTTCAAAACAAAAGAGACGCACAAATGAGACATTGCGTCTCCATCTAATGAAGTCCGCATCTAGGCAAACAAAGCTAGACGCGGAGATTAGATCCGCGTTTCAGATAGAAACGAGAGAATCGCGTTGATAGAAAAGACAAAAAAGCACGGTGATCAGATCAGAGTTGATTTTTTTTAAGGACATAACATTAATTGCGGAATGGAGGGAGTCTCCGCATTAAATATTGAACCCAAGTTTGGTGAACCTCGTGTCTGGCAAGGAGAAAGAAAAAGTAAAATATCCAAATAGAATTCCGGTATCTGAAAAAACACCGAAAACTCAGGAAAAGCCCGAAAATGAAGTATCTTGAAAAAATTTTCAAAAATTCTTAAAAATAATAAATATTATTTTAAGATATTTGGTGAAATTGGTTTTCAGAAATTTAATCTCATTTTCAAAATAAAAATCTTGAAATCCACCGTGGACGGTGTCTACACCAGGTCGGCCGGATTTTTGATAAATTCTAAAAAATCTCAGAAAATTCATTTAGTAGAAAGTATGATTTTAAGAAATAATATGAAAGCCACTTCTAGAATTTCAACTCCATTTATAAATTAAAAATCTAAGAGTCGGTCAGCGGAGCTGGTCGACACCGGTTTTGAAGATTTACAACTTAATTCAGAAAAATTCCAGAAAATCATGAAAAATCTAGAATATTAAAAATTAATATTTGAAACTGAAATCGGTCAAATCTGAATACCAGAAAGATCAAATCATGCCGTACTACAATATGAGTAAGAATTTAAATAATAGAAAATAAGGAAATACGCTCCAAAAATCAGGACACATAACTGTGTACGTATTCTGAGGATAGGGTGTTACAATTGCTATGTAATAGTATTTTTGCTTAGTAGTGTACATACCTCCATAAATTCAGGGAAGAAAAGAAAAATGAATAAAGAAGCCTAAAAGTTTAAAAGAAGCCCAAAAGCCCATCAACCTACATAATTCAGAGATAATCCTATTCTAATTCAAAGATGAAGAGAAAATCAATTTATATCAAATTACTTGAGCTCCAAGTCAAAGATAAAGGAAGAGAATTCAAATTTAAATTCAGGTTTATACATAACTTATTTTCTAAGTTATCTAGAAAACAAGATTATTTTAAATTCTAGAGTTCAAATGAAGATTCTGAGAATAGATCTCTAGATGATCGCACGAGAGGAAGCCAAAGCCTAAAACGCGTGCCCTGACTCTAACAAATTGATGCATTTCTTCCTGAAATGCCACGAAAATGCGGCTTTCTTGAAACCGCGCGCGTGGCAGTTGGGTGGGTGTGTTCTACACGGATTCTATCACAGGAATCTTCTATAAATAGAGAGGCAGAGCAACAGAGGTGAGGCATCTCATAAAATCAAATTTAGGGTTTTCTTTAGATCTTTTTCCTTTCTGAATTTTCATTTTATTTTTTAGTTTTTTTTACTTTGAAAAAGAAGATTTGTAAAGAGAAGAAGGATTTAGTATTGAATCAGTGACAATTCAATTAAATGTTCTTATTTTCTTTCCATATCTCTTTTGTTCTTTTAATGTTTGTTCTTCAATTCTTATTTGCTCTATTTTATGCATCCTTTAATCAACATGCCTAGTTTACTCATGAATATGAGTAACTAACTCTATTCGTTGTTTGCTAATCTATTCACCAGCTAAGTCTAATTCTATAAGATGAATTGATTGAATTCTATGTCTGTTTGAAATCTTAGGGTTAAGTTATGATTCTTGAAGATTAGTGAAGAATTAAGTTAAATCAGTTTTAGGGTTGTACTATTTAATGGTTATTCTTGCTTTATACTTAGATACCTTGATAGCTTAGTGTTAAGTTTAAAATGATTATTTTTATGCTATACTTAGAAACTTTGATAAACTAATGTCTAATTTTATCTAGTGTACTTTAATTAAGGTTTGCTTTCTATCTTACTCCTCTTACTTGAATTTGAAGCAACATACTAGAATCAATCTTTCTACATTCGATATGATGTTTATTCTTCGTAAACTAGTGCTTAGTTGTGGTAGATGATTAGTGCGCTTGATATCTCTTTTTATTGAATCAACTTTTTATAACCATCATCTTTCTTTCCAAGTTATACAGAGAGAAACCGTATCGAAACACTTCCATCACATCTATTCCTGCAGATCGACCTATTTAGCTCTTACTATAGCAGATTAATTGCGAAAAATAGAGAAACTTCTTAACCTTTTCTTTTTTACTCTTTTTTTGTCAATCACCCTGCTTTCCAAAATACATGGTAGCGAGGACGCCACAAAAGTCGACACATATATGCGAGAAGAATACTCCAAGTATATACGCGCTAAGCCTCAATATAGAAAATAAACACAATAAAAACTAAAATTTTAGCTTAAATAAGTACAAGAATTCCTGCAAAAAAGTTAGTGATCGTGATATATATGCAAACAGAGATAGATAAGAAGCAGAGACAAAATAATAAAAATACGTACGAATAATAAAGGTTACAGGTCTCCTATAAATATCCTAAAAATATCAAGTATTACAAAATCTCTGAGCCGCAACCTGAGTAAATAATCTCAGGGTCGTCAGAAAGCGACCTAGTAAATTGTAAAATAAAGAAAATAGTAATACTATACTATAATAATATTACAATCACGATACGTATGATACATGATTAAATAACAATAATACATTATAATTATACTAACTATCAGCATATGCATTACAATTATTATTTCTGTACTATAACATTATTAATATCTAGCATGTTATAATGGTGTTACCTCTACAATATTATACGATCATGATTAAAATAATAAAGATGTCAATCAGGAAGAGTTATATATACAAATAATATTATATTATTATATTATCATTAAAGCATTTATAGCATTTAACATATTATTATGCAATATAAGTAATAAGTTACAGAATTGGTTTTATGCTAATGAAATTAATTTGTATGATTAACATATATTAATTGTTAATTATTTCATGTTTATTGTTTAAACTAATAGTAACAGTAGCATGACAGTATCAATGATTAATATAAATACTTTCATAGAAAGTAAATAGAAATAAATAGCTATAGTGTTCGTGAGTGTACAAGAGCTGTGTATCTATGGACAATACATAGAGTGCAAAGTATACATGTATAGTAACATACTAGTAAATAGAAAATCAATAAGCTTAACACAGTACAAACAAGATGTCATGCAGGTGACGAGCAATATTTTAAAATTATACAATAATGATAATCATTCATTTTAAGCTTATTGATATTCCAATATGTTTTAGTCATTCATTTCTAGTGTCGCATACCACTGACAGTCCATACTGGGGACGTACCTTAGCAGAACACATCCGAATATGGCATATAGGTACCATTATCTAAACGAGAGAGTGACCAAATAACAAGCGTTCATGACGGCACTATTGTTTATATCATTTTATTATATTAATTGAAAATTCAAAAGTCAAGGAGTTTAATCAAGTGAGTGTATCATGTGCATACCCGAGATCACGACCTTAAATAATCCCTTGACTGCTGAGATCAAGGCCAGCCAGCTAAGACGAAATAGGAAACATGAAGCTTAATGAGTTATAAACAGGTAGTGACCAACACTATCCTATCCCCTGCAGTGAGAAAAATATGGATCCAAGAAATCTACCCGACAAGACCAGTCAACCGTCCAGTTTTCTCCAACCCCCTATTGTATTTATTATATTTAAACTACACAGTAAATCAGGAACAATAACATTGTTAATAACGTGTGACAGGATAACAGGACATGAGTAGTGTTTGTATTATTAAACAGGATAATATGAAATATGAGATGTGAGATTCACCGCCTCAGGTTACCCATACCACCATCTCCGACAACGAAATGAACTTTGCCAGCAAGTAGCTAGCTTTTGGGCAAAGTACAAGTTCACCCATCGTTTCTCCGCCCCTTATCATCCTCAAGGCAAGGGCCGGGATAAGATCAGCAATCGCACCATCTTCGACAACTTGTGCAAAAGTATGGACAAAGCTAAAGGAAAATGGGTGGAGAAACTCTTCTGAGTGCTCTGAGCCTACAGAACCACCAAATGCATCCCGACTGGTGAGACTCTGTTCTCGTTGGCATACGGAATGGAGGCGATTATCCCAGTCGACATAAGCATGCTGACACACTGAGTGTAAGGAGTGGTCCAAGACCAGAACGATGCCATCGTCCGCTTGATGCATGATCACTTAGAGGAAAGACGATTGCAAGCTCAAATCTGCGGCCTATCAATAACAGATCTGGACCGCACACCACAAAAAGATAAAGGTTCGGGAATACCAAGTCGAATACCTGGTCCTAAAGTGTGTGATTCAAACTACACGGCAGAAGGACCAAAGGAAGTTGGGACCCAACTGAGAGGCCCCCTACATCATCATCGCTCAGGGAGGCAAGGGGTCATACACATTGACCGATCAGGACAGAACCAACTGAAAAGCAACATATTTTTTTCACTTAAAGCAATATTATGTGTAAGTCATGTAACATTTAATGAAGAGATCATTTTTTGCTATCTTAATTGCATCTTACCAAACTCTAATATCTGCCCCGAGTATCTTGCACACTCTCAGCAACCTACACAAGTCTTCACCCACCTTTCGAGGAGCCTGCTGAAAGACGGAAGCTCATCCATATTGGATCCTCGGAGGCAGCCTAAATTGGGATATACTCTGATGGTCGCCCAAGCAAGCCAACCGCCTACACGGGTCTTTACCTGATGGCGACCCTTCAGGGAGCCTCCTGAAGGAAGAAAGCTCGCGCAAGTTGGATGATTGGAGCCTATACCCCGATGGTCATCCGAGCAGGTCAACTGTCTACAAGGGTCTTCACCCTGATGGAAACCCTTCGGAGAGTCTCCTGAAAGATGGGGCTCCCCTTACGTTGGATGATCGGAGTCAGTCTATAATGTGATATACCTTGATGGCTACCAAAGCAGGTCAACCGCCTACACGGGTCTTCACCCTGATGGCGACCCTTCGGGGAGTCTCCTGAAAGATGAGGGCTCGCCCACGTTAGATGCTTGGAGCCACCTATAATGGGATATATCCTGATGGCCACCTGAGCAGGTCAACCGCCTACATGGGTCTTCACCCTGACGATATTCATCGAGGAGGCTCCTGAAAGATGGAGGCTCGCCCACATTGGATGCACAAAGCTAGTTTATAATAGGATATACCCTGATGGCTGCTCGAGTAGGTCAACCACCTACACGGGTCTTCACCTGATGGTGATCCTTCAGGGAGTCTCCTGAAAGATGAGGCTCACCTATGTTAGATGCATGGAGCCAGCCTATAATGAAATATACTCTGATGACCGCCCGAGAAGGTCAACTACCTAGATGGGTCTTCACCCTGACGGTGACCTTTCAGGGAGTCTCCTGAAAGATGGGGATTCACCCTCATTGGATGCTCTGAACCAGCATATAAAAGGATATACCCTGTTGGTCGCCCGAGCAGGGCAATCGCCTACACAGGTCTTCACCCTGACGGCGACCCTTCTGGGAGTCTCTTGAAAATGGGGGCTCACCCACGTTGGATGCTTGGAGCCAGCCTATAAAAAAGATATACCCTGATTACCGCTCAAGTAGGTCAACTGGTTACACGAGTCTTCACCCTGACGATGACCCTTCGGGGAGTCTCCTGAAAGATAGGGGCTCGCCCACGTTGGATGCTCGGAGCCAGCCTATAATGAGATATACCCTGATGGCTGCCCGAGCAGGTCAAAACGCCTACACGGGACTTTACCCTGTAGGCGACCCTTCGGAGAGTCTCCTGAAAGATGGGGGTTCACCCACATTGGATGCTCGGAGCTACTTATAATGTGATATACCCTGATGGCCGCCCGAGCAGGACAATCGCCTATACGACTCTTCACACCCATCACTAACATGGCCACAACTTCAAATCTAGGGGCTTCCCTATTCAGGTAACATCATAGGTACCATTTTAGAATGAATCTCATTCGGGAGCTACATTTCAAATCGTCTCAAATGTTTGGAACCAAAATAGCCCCCGAGCAGACACGACAATAAGTCAAATCACAATCACAAGTCAAGACCAAATAGCCCTCATCTGTACCCCTAATACCGTCCAGGAGATGGCTCTTAAACAAATAATCCATTAAGCTAGAAGGGCAAGGGCACCGAGAGCTCTCAGGAAGCCACCAGTAAGGAAGATCGCACCTCAAACTGCAAACTGAAGCTTGCAAAGTGAAGAGAATACTGATGCCAAGACAGTAACTCTGAATATGAACACAAGAGTGGGGGCAACCAATGCACCATAAGAGCGCAAACGACTGGCCCATAGATCAGAATGGTCCTCGAGCACCCTTACGCTCCCTGCTCTATGTTTGCTACAAAGAAAGAAAGGGGGTAAAGTCTCAACCCTTGCCTGGTCTATTTTGGCCAGAGTCCAAATGTGCAGACCAAGCAGAAGCTAGAATATTTTTTTTCCTTCCTGACAGTCGGGCCTCATTCACGAGAGCCGAAACTACTTGATAAGCCCATCACGAGAGCCGAAACTCCTTGACGAACAGACTCCTGAACATCAAGAGCGCATCAACCATTGCCATCCTCTCCCTCTCCTTCCTCCACTGAGTGAAAAAGAAGGAGATACCACTGTCCACAGAACAATGCAAGATTTTACCAATAAAGAACTTTCAAAAAGCACCTCAGATCTCTCCTGAAGAGTTTCACCCTATTTTATTGAGGAAAAAGGAGCCCAAGTGTCAACCATTTAGAATTCTAATCCTCGAAGAAGATGAATAACCACTCGATCAGCAGCCTACACGTGTCATAACGATTCAGATTCAAACTGTCATGCTGAAAATGCCAAACTTTCCTCGAACACCGTGACTACTCAAAAAGTAGCGACAAATTGACCGACGTGACTGCGGATGAGACGCGCATTTAAGACTCTACTAGCCTGTAGGGACACGCCACCACAAGACGAAAACTGAAGCAACAGCCATCTACCCAAATTCAGGCCCAGAGTTCCTTCTCTATTTGCTCCCTCTCTATCTCTCAGAGTTCCCGAGAATCCATAGCTCCCGAGGGAGAGCTCCCGACCTCCTACAAAGAGACAGAAACAGAGGGGGCATCTATAGTGGTTAGTTTCTACCTACCTGAGATCACGCCACACGTCCATCTAGCACCAAACAGATGCATGATACTTGACAGCTTCCAGAACCTCTGACTGAGAGTCCTCATCCAATTCAAACTCTAAAAAGTTCAGGTAGTTAGAAAAAAGAGATAGAATTAGTAGTGAGAATCTCTATCTCTAAGCCAAATCTCTATTTAAACTCAGCAGTTGCAGCTTGGGAACAAGTCAATCACACCAAAATTGGACGCAGACCATCAGATAAAAATGGACTCTCACTAAACTAATTCAAACCTGCATGTTCAGCTCTAACTACCTCTGAGGTAAGTGGTCAACTATTTAAACAGAACTAGACTATATAGCCTTATCCAACAGACACTACCTGTATAAATAGTAGATCGTTTCCAACGTGGAAGGAGGACAATCAATTGAGCCCATAAACCCTGGGACACCAGAAGAAAACCATTATAATAACCATTATTATAGTGAAATCTTTCTTTCTCTCTTCGTGATTTTTTCCTTTCGGGTTTTCTATGTAAGTCTCTGTGTTTGTATTGGATTTTTCTGTGATCGGCTTTTCTCATCTCCATAATTTGGTGTATGAATTAATTCCTTAGGAAATTACCCACAGCAGAAGCGATAAAGTCTCCTCTTCAGGTGGGAGTGATTTTTAATGTTCTTTGTCAAGTACTTGCTCTCTAAGATCTCCCATATCTTCCTTGCGGAAGTCTCGGTCACCACATGATATTTTATATTTTCTGTTAAATAAAATCTTATAATGCCACACGCCGTCATGTTCATCTTGTCCTTATCCTTCTCGGATGTCTCCTTTTGCTTTTCTTCCTGATGTAGAGTCTTTGAGGTTTGATGTCATCAGGGCATCCATTACCTCACATCTCCACATCCTGAAATTGTTCGTGCCATTAAACTTCACGACATCAATCTTTGTCAGAAGATGACTCACATATTTCACTGATGTTTAACTATCTCCGGCCATCTCCTCAATAGATTCCTCAAAGTAATACGGAAACCCAAATAGGAAAGATCAAATATTTACCTTCAAATAAAACTGTAGACAATTTTCAAAGCGATTTGCTCCACCCAAATGAAACTCCCCATCGAAACCCGGAAAGCTTTGATACCACTTGTAAGGACTTTGGGCACCATTTCAAAAGACTAGTCTTCTAGATGGAGTTGTCCAAATTCTTATATACCCAAGACTGTCCCATGTCTAGTGAATGTGGGACTATTTGTTTGACATCCAACTCAACAATATATTGTGAGGAGAGAGTGTAAAATCTTGTTAGTAGAGTTTTTTAACTCGTTGGAGAAGATAGCGCGGAGATCGGAGTTCAACGGTGCATGCAGAGGCTTATTATCGGCTGAAGACAAAGAGTCGATTGACCGGTCATGCACAAACGTGCACAAGGAACATAGCGGTCGACCGCCCGATCGACTGCTGAAAGGAAGCAACAGCAGCTGAAGAAGTCGATCGACCGACTACAGTGCCAAAAGTTTTAACATAGAGCAGGGTTTGTTGTGCAGATGCCTAGCATTCGACCGGGCGATTGGCCGCAACATGAAGCCGGTCGACTGGGACGTGTGTTCTAGGCATATTTTTGGCAGTTTTCTAATATATTTCTGGGTTCATTTCTGATTCAAATTCAGATCTATTGGTTTCTTTTCTTCAGGGATTCTCGGGCTATATATAGAGGGTTATCGTCCCCAACTATTGTATCATGTAATTGATTATTTAATAAGATCTCTCTCCTTCTGACTTGAGGATGTAGGCAATTGTCCAACCTCGTTAATTTTATATTCTCGCTTTCTTCCCTTTGTTTGTTCATTCGTGCAATTGATGACTAGACTCTGGTGTGCTTCAATCCTCTGGTGTGGGTTCCTCCCAACAAGTGGTATCAGAGCCATGTTCTGAATTTATCTTATATGTAGGTGATGTTCGACCCCCTCACCCCCAAAATGGGTGTAAAAAGGTGCAGTAAGTCCCTGTAAAGCTAGTTAGGCTCTCGAGGATTTGACACAGTGCTCTTGTTTCACGTAAGGCGTGTCTCCCATCCGTACAGTGAAGAAGAGTAATAGGCTGCAATTTGTATTTCACGTAAGGCGTGTCCTCTGTCCATGCGGTGAAGAGTTGTGCTCTCGATGGAGCATATGTTCTTCCAGGGCAGATGTGAAGAAAGAGAAGCTTGCAGGGAGACTCTTTGTTAGACTCTTTGTTCGAGCGGGATTGTTGAGTTGGATATCGAACAAATAGTCTCACTTCGAATGGACATGGAGATTGTCTTGAGTATATAAGAATTTGAGCAACTTCACATAAAAAACTAGTCTCTTGAAATGATGCCTCAGAGTTATCACACCAAATTAAGTTATCAGACAATTTCTAATTGTGTTTCAGTTTATCTGGATTATGGAACCTTGAGATGAATATCTTTCAGATAATCCCAGAGTCAAAGCATTAAAAATTTTCTCAGAAAATCTCAGTTAGAAAAAGAGGCAATAGTATTGTAAGGACTCAAATGACTGGTTTTGTTTTTTTTCCTGATATTTCCCAGATATACTTCGAATTTTTTTCCCAGTGGAATACATTTTTTCATGTAAAATTGCATATTTTGCTAATGATAGAGATGTCATATTAAATTACTCAAATTTAAATGGGAACATGTTTTTTCATGTTAATATTTTTTTTTAATGCCATTTTCTGTCTTGCTAACAAATGTTCGGTACATAATTTCCTCCTATTATTTTCCTCAAAAATAATTTCCTCGTATTAGTAAACACTCAAGGTTAAACTGCTCCAAAAAATACAGTTCCTACTTGATAACTTTTACGGTGTTGAAAAAATCGTTTCAGTATTTAAAATGATTAAAGAAAGAAGTGAGAAAGCGAGCCTAATAAAAAGAAAACGAAAAAAGGCCCAGCAAAAATGGGCCTCAAAGATTAATGAGGCCCAATGCAGCCTAAATCATACTAATAAAAAGAAATAGCCGGGACAGGTAAATAGTTGTTTCCTTAATTAAATTAATTTTCAAATTGTTTTTTAGTGAATTTTTCTTTAGGGTTATTTAAATATATACGTTCCATTTTTTGGTATTTAAAAATTTACGCCTCAAATCAATGATATTAGAAATTTGCCCTCCAAGTCTTATAGATCTTAAAAATTCACCCCATTTAGAAGTAAAAATAGAATATTCTGATTTTATTCTCGTAATTTGTCTAATTTCTTAAAAAATAACTAAATTGTCTTAATTTAAATGATTAAACCACTCTATCTCAACTTAAATCTATAGACTCATCTCTTTTTCTGGCTATTTCTCTTCTTTCTTCACTTCTCTCTCTCACTTTCTCAAATAAATCACATTTTTTTCTTTCATTTATCATAAAAACTCATATTAAATCATTTTCACATATGCTTGGTACAAAATTTGAGAAAAAATCCAAAAATTTTTATATTTGAGAGAAATTTTAATGATAAAATGTAAAGGAATTTTAGATTTAAGGGAGAGAGAAAATGGGGGAGAATACAGAGGAGGAAATAAGGAATAAGAATTTTGAGGTTGATAGAATTTGAATTAGGTCATATAAGAAAAATGAAGAAGAAATAAGAATGGTATAATGTATAAAAAGTCTTATTTCATTCAAAATTTAAGTGAAAGAATAAAGCCTTAAGATTTATAGTTTCAGATAAATTTCTAATATTAAAGATTGAGGGATAAATTTTTAAATATCAAATATATATCTAAATAACCTTTTTTTAAGAGAATTTAACAATGAACTATTTGTTAACAAGCTAAACTAAAATAATGACATTATTTGTACATTATTAGAATTATCCAACCATGGTACACATGTTGGATATATCCCTTTTGTTGCATCCATCAGAGGATTTTCCAATCAGCGACACGCTAATCACCCGAGATTAGTGCTCCCAACACTGAGCCAATCACGAAGAATATATGACACGAATCAAAACAACCAAAAAGAAAGTGAGGAACAAACAATTCAACGAGGTTCGATAATGTGTCTACATCCTCGAGACAGAAAAGAGAAGATTCTTATTTGAACAATTGAGTTATAAGGGTTACAAATTAACTGAAAAATTCAAATTGAGAATCTAAGTAATTAACTGTAGAATTCTCTCAAACAAACTACTCCAAGAAAACTCAATATAATTCAATAACCAGTTCTAAGATCAATACATATACAGGTGCGAAAATCCTCCTTATATAGTCAGAGGAGAGAACCAATTGAAGAAAATTCAATTCGTATCGAAATCCGATTCCAAAAGCAGAAACATGAAACCAATTCAAATTGTCAGAACCTAATGTGCGGTCAACCGGCTTCATGCAGCGATCGACCGCTAACACAATTCAATTCTTGTGCCTATATGCGGACTCCTCGGATCGGTCGACTGACTGCAGTGTGTAAAAAAACTAGACTTCTGAGCGGTTGACCGTTGTTACCTTCTTCTCTAATTGTACATCTTCGTATACATGCGGTCGACTACTCTGCTTCTCAAATATTTATCCAATGGGTTTGAAAAATCTTATTTTCAGCTTCATCTCCTGCACTATTTTATCTCTTAACAACTCTCAAACTAAATACATCCCACTCTTTTTTTTTTTTTGGACAAGGCTTGTGCGTAAGATCCCTTACACAACTCATTCTACCCTTTTTAACATACGTGGTGGGCCTATTTATCTTTATAGCTATTGTATTTCTTACGCTTAAATGGTCAAATAGAAATCACAATATTCTCTCTTTTAAAGAAAAAATTGAAATCAAATAATTCTTTATTAATAAAATTATTATTTGTTGTTGGAGGAAGGAGCGAGCATGGATTAGTGCAGAACATAGATTTTCCATTCTTTTTGATACCGGTGGTTTAGCCTCCCGGTAACTCCATCCTCTTTCATGAGAGATTTCAGAGTCAATTTCCGCAGGTAACCCCATCCTCTTTCATGATAGATTTCAGATTCAATTTTCGCTGTTATCAAATAAGGATTAACTTGGATAATTAGTGATGGATATACATACATTGACTGAAGGGTGGCCTCTATCCTCTTTCTCAAAAAAAAAAAAGAAAAAAAAAAAAAGTATTCACCTTTCCTTTAAACTCTATAGAGATTGTGCAATAAGAATTCAAAAATATAACTTTTACTTTATGGCTAGCACTTCATTTTATCTCTCTCTTTTTGATGTAAGCAAAAGATTAATAAGATAATAAGAGGGAAGACATCTAAAAGAAAAGAGAGAAGGATTGGGAGGAAAAAAAAAAAACTCACTAAAAAATGAAATAATTCTTTTATGTTAAGCAACTAAAATTCTCTTAGTACGTATATAAAAGGAAAACTTTGTTACAGCTGCCTACTTCACTTCATAATTAGAAAAAAAAAAAAAATCTCAACTTCATAATTTTATTTTGTTACAACTTCATCCATGTCAGCATAAACTAATTTCTCTCAACCACCGCTTCTTTATATATTTTATTTCTCTTTTACCTTTTTTCTATCACACCCGACATTACTCTCTCCTTAAACTTAACCCCGATGCAGAGTTTTCGCGGGTCAACATGCGCGGTCATGTCGCCGTGGGATTGGAATCGGCCAGGAGCTCCTTCCCGGGGTCTAAGGCGGAGCCCCTGGAATTTTTTTTTGAGATCAACCTTTTGCAGATCTCGTTTGTTTGTACTCGCGATGGGTTTTGTTTGTGTATAGATCTGAAAAACATTAGAGATCATTTGATGTCAGTGGAGGAGATCCTGCTAATGATGGCGATGCTGATATGAAGATTGCAATTCATAGTCGCAGTCCTCTATGAGGACTGACTTAGAAATAGGATATTTTTTGAGGATAGAGATCGTGCCACATTTCTAATAAAGAAGGCTGCGACCATGATCGTAATCCTCATAAAAACTCAAAAATAGTGTATTTTGTGAGAACTGCGATCATGGTAACAGTCTTCATAAACTCAAATATAGAACATTTTTGTGAATTCTGCGATCATGATCACAGTCTAAATAAAGTGGACTGCGATTATGATCGCAATCCTATAAAGACTCAGAAATATGACATTTTTGTGAAGACTGCGATCATGACCGCAATCCGCATAAAATAGTGTTTGTTGTGAGGGCTGTGATCATCACAATCCTCTGAAATAGCGCTGCGATCATTTTGTGGGGACTGCGATCATAGTTACAATCCTAAAAAATAAGACATTTTTGTGACAGCTGCGACTATAGTAACAATTCTCTATACACTGTGATTATTTGTGAGGAGTGTGGTCATAGTCGCACTCTTCAGAAATAAGGCATTTTCGAAACGATCCGTTTTTTTAAGCGATTACATGGGGCATTTTCGTTTTTTACCGTTGATGAGCGCTTCAGAGTTTGACATATGGGCACACATTTTTATTTGAAAAAAAGGAATAACTGAAGTAAATAAAATTATACGAGTGAGTTTTTTTTCGTAATTACGATTTAATTTAGTTGGCTCAAACGAAATCCCTCTTCATAAAAATATAAATCACAATGAGTCTCCTCGGTTACTGTTACTCTCGAAATTTCTCAAACTCTGGTCTTCAAAATAGAATCTGAGGTTCTCCTCCTATCAGGTGTATCACGGCCCATCTATAAACAACTTATATTAAATACTTTTTCTCCCCAATTTCACAGGAGCAAATACACATGGGAAAAAGGAAAAAAAACTTAAATTAAAAACTTACCCGGAAAAAAAACGGAAAAAAAAAAAAAGAAAAGAAAAAAAAAGGGGGAGGAAATCCTCAGTAATAGCCCAACTCGAAGCTTATCCTACAGTAAACTGTAACTGTAACTTCAGATACAAGAGAGGAAAGGGGAAAGAAGACCTCTCCATCCAGTGCATCTTACTCGAGTCTTCTCTTTTCACCGCAGTCTCACCCCCCCTCTAATTGAGGGTCTCTTCTGAAAGCTAAGGAATTTGGACGCGTACCCGAAGATCAATGAAGATTTCTACCGCAGAACTCTCTCCGGTGGCATAATCACCATCGTCTCATCCGTTGTAATGTTCCTCCTCTTCCTCTCTGAACTAAGGACGCTTACTGACCCCTCTTCTTTCTAATTTTGTTGTTATTCCTTCATTTCTATTGGATTTCTGATTGATATCAATCGAATTCTGACATGGGTATTTGTTATTTTGACGTCTGATTGAATTTTTTTTAATGGGTCTTTGTTATTTTTTATGTAATTGTTGGATATAATGCTTCAGTTTACTTGGCAAATGTGAAGAACTGGATAAAGATCGGATCTTTTTGACTTGTCGTTGCATGGGAATCACTTGCTAATCATGTGGGTAATCGTTATTAGGCATTCGGTGGGTTTTCTTTCACGTGGATCAGTTGTGTTTACAAGTTATGAAGACAGATGAATGTTACAAACCCTTTTACACTCTAGAAATCAACTTTTGATTCCAGAAATAAAACGATAATGTTCTATTAAAATTCACAGTCAAGAAGGTTAGTGAAAGGATGAGCAACTGGTCCCAGCTAAATTCTTTTCATGAGGTGTTGAAATGATTACAAAATTCACAACCAAGGAGCTGGTCATTCGATGAATCTAAATATCTTATTTCCCTACAACTCCAGTAATTTTGAAAGAGAGAAACTTGAGGAGAGCTGGTAAAGGCATTTGAATGTAACAGGGTGGTCATAAGTTCAGGCATATATTTGCTAAGTATCTTAGTGTCCCTAAAATCTTGTATGTGTTTGGTAAAATATTGTATAAGCTTGCTGTTCGAAACTTCGATTAAAGGCGCGAGAGTTTTGCTTTTCTCAGTTCATAGAACCGGGGTCCACGGTCACACCACCTCGTACTAGCATTATGAGACGACGGGGGTGAGTTATCAAATTATTCACTTCAAAAAGAAAAAGGAAAAGGAAAAGGAAAAGAAAAAAGAAAAAATTAGGTAGTCTTTATGCTGCCTCTTTGATGAGGACATGACATCAACACGTACGAAGAGGAAGTACCGACATGTTTATCAGCGCAAGAGGCGTCGAACTGCAACTATGTGTCAAGCTTCAGTCAGACATCGCGCCACAATTATATGCTTTTAGTTAGTCGGAGTCTATATTTTATTTCATGGTTGAGTCGATAGTTTTACTATTCTTTAATTTATGCTTCATGTTTTGTTTAGTTGCATATCGAGTCTGAGTGGGAACTTTTTATTTGACTTCTTTATTCGGGCTTGTATTGCATAAATGGCAATGTACTCTTGATAAACAAATTGTTGGATTTTCAATTTGAAAATTTAATTAGGAATTGGAGTGTGAAGCCCCTTTTCAAATAGAACATACTATCCTCTCTACCCCTTACCCATTACTCAAATTTGATCCAAAATCTCAGTCCACAGTTCAAATTTCAATTCCGATCACATTTGTTCTCAACCAAAGCAAACCAACAAAGCAAACAAAAAGAATTCAAAAAAAAAACCCCACCCTATTCTTTCCTCTCTTCCTATCTACTTATAGCCGCCACCTCTTCAATTCCCAATCCACTTCTCTGTGCTCGTCAGCAGTAAGACCCCCCAATCTCTTATGTGCTCAACAACAGTGAGCCCTCTCCTTCTCTGTGCTCGAAGACAACAAATCCTCCCAATCTCCTTCCTCTTTGATCAACCCGCAGCATATACCTCCCATCAATAGCGGCTGCCATCTGCCCTTCGTCCTCACCATCGACAACAAGTTGCGCCCTCCTCGATGCCAACAACAGGACAACGACAGACTTAGTTTAGTTCCCTGCAACCCACCATCCTTGTGCATCTTCTCTCTTCTCCACCAGCGCCACTCATCAGCAGCGCCAACGCCCACTGCCTCACCGCCTCTTCCCCTCTCTACAACGTTTGCAACATCAACGACCTCCACTACCTTGCCCACAACCCAAAGCCTCGTGAACGAAACCACCTGCATAGATCAGTCCATAATAGTTCAGATCAACCAAGCCACATGCAGAGACCATAACTTCAGATTAAGTTCAGTTCGATTAGAGAGTATAAACAGAGTTCAGAAGATCATTAAGATATTCACCACAACATCAACAATAACCACAACAACGGATACCCGAGGACGTAGCTTCTCGGTGGTTAACTTTCTATTTTCAATAATCAGTATACTATTTGGGTAGCACCATATTATTTTATCTCTATTATTTTATCGGTAATCCTACTGTTCACAAATAACTGTGAGCGTGTAAATCTGATTAGACTTGTGATATGTTGAATCTCGGTATTGTGAATATGATTATTTTCAGATGACTAAATATTTTGTTTGATTTTGTTAGGATTGAAATTGTCTGATCTACGCATGAAACTTTTGTTAAAATCCATCTAGCCATATTTTAGTTTTAGATTTATTCCTACCAAGATCGTAATTGTAGTGAAACATTGTAATCTTCAAGCCTATCACTGATTTCATGCATAATCTATTTCACGTTCACATTATTTGGTATCAGAACATGATTTAGGGAGGAAAATTGCATCATCATACAGTATTAGAAGTCTCACTTATTTTCGTTGCATAAAAAATATTTTAAAAAATTGCATTTAGATATTATTGCATTCATTTAGGTACTATTTTGGTGCAATTCCACCCGTAGTGAACACGTATATTTGCTAGGAGAGTCTAGTGAGTCAGGCAATACGCCTATGGATCCCCAACAACTCTTCACAACAATCACTGTCATACAAGTTTAACTAGAAACTCTGGCCCAAACTGTGAACCTGGCCGAAGATAGGTTAACTAGGTTCGAGACACACCTCGAGAACCGCAACGAGTGAAGAACATGAAGCAAACCACAATAATCATGAAGAAAAACATGATCGGTTGGTTTTATATCAGAGACATAGTGAGCATGACCCTGATAGCCAAATACTTGAAAAATATAAAGATCAATGTTAATAACTTTGATGGACGTCATGATTCACAAAATTTTCTAAATTGGACACAACAACTTGATAAGTACTTCACATGGTGCGATCTCACTGAACCTAAAAAAGTTAAGTTTGTCGCAATGACGTTACTGGTCAAGCTCGTCAGTTTTGAACCAACTTAGTGAACATGTGTGCAGCCTGTGAACCAGAACCGATTGATACATGGTGAAGAATGAAAGATGGAGTGTGTGCCACCGTCGTTCAGTGCCCGTTTCAGGAACAAGTGGCATCGATACACTCAAGGCAACAAATCAACACAGGAGCACGTGAAAAAATTTGATGAGTTTCTCATTAGATATAATGCCCTTAACACTGAGGGACAAACTCAAATTCTTTCTAGATTTAGAGCCGGACTTCAAGACGACTTGCAAACCAAACTTTTGGCTCGTGAAATACCGAACTTGGAAAGGCCTACACCTTGGTTTAAGACTTAGTTGCTGCCAAATCTAATTCCACCGCTAAGAGTCACACTCAAACATCTAAACCCACCTCGAGCCAATATCCCAACGCTTCCAAGATCAAACTTCAACCCACATGGCGAATACCAAAGACATGAGTGTTGAGAACAAAGACAAGGACAGTGACATCAGTTCTCCAAACTGACTCCCGCAATTAAATGTTACAAATGCCAAAAATATGGACATGTGGCTGCTAAGTACTCAAGCCCGGTCAAAATTGTCTTAGTCAATGGAA
Organism: Agave tequilana; assembly: GCA_038442645.1. Taxonomy (NCBI): domain Eukaryota; kingdom Viridiplantae; phylum Streptophyta; class Magnoliopsida; order Asparagales; family Asparagaceae; genus Agave; species Agave tequilana. The sequence goes on along the minus strand of JAVJIF010018051.1, from coordinate 49,087 downwards.
TGTCTGAATAGTCAATGGAGTGCCTGAAGTAGTATTAGAATTGGATTCAGACGAATTCATTTTTCGAGGAGAAGAAGATTCTGACATGGACGATGAGACCAGAGGTGATGACATTGGTCTTAACTGCATTAGACCAACATCGATTCACTTATTTGCCGTTAGGTGTGTCTTGTCCCAGCTAAAAGGAGAAGGACGACTGGAGACGAACTACCATGTTCTATATTATTATGAAGATTGGTGGTAAGAGCTGCAAAATAATTGTAAACAGTGGAAGTTGCATTAATACAGTATCATTTATAATGATTGCGAAATTTGGCTTGAAGGCTGAATCCCATTCTCATCCCTTTAGAGCAACATGAATTAACTCTTCAGCACTGGAAGTCAACCAAAGGTGCTTTGTCCCGATTGACTTCAGCCTCTATAAGGACAAAATCTGGTGTGATGTTGTGACTGTGGATGTAGGTTACGTTATCCTTAGACTACCATGGTTGTACGACAAAGATGTTATCATTTATGGTCGGTTAAACATGTGTCAGTTTGAGCACTAAGGAAAGAAGATCAAGTTATTGCCTCGTGAGCCAAAGGCTAAACCATCTGAACCAAAGCCTGTTACAGCGAAGAAAACCAATAGTATCAGGTTGATTATTGCAAAAGCTTTCAGTCAAGATGTGGAGAAAGGATCTCCCTTCATGATCCTCGAGGCCAAGGAAATTACAAAGGAATCCAACACTCTAATCCCTCCCGAAGTCACCCCAATGATTGCGAACTCGTGTTTCCTGAAGACCTCCCGGACAAGCTTCCACCGATGCGTGACATCCAACATGCTATTGATCTAGTCCGAGGAGCTAGTCTCCCCAACTTGCCATACTAGATTGTGAACCCTACCGAACATGTCAAACTCAAGAGACAAGTTGATGAATTGTTGAGAAAGGGATTTATCTAAGAGAGTGTGAGTCCTTGAGCAATTCTCGCCTTGCTGATGTAAAAAAAAGATGAATTTTGGCGTATGTGCGTGGATAGCCGTGCCATCAATAAGATAACGATTAAATACCTTTTTTCATTCCTAGACTGGATGATACTTTTGATATGATGTCTGATGCCATTATTTTCTCCAAGATCGATCTAAAAAGTGACTACCACTAAATTCGCATCCATCCCGGAGATGAATGAAAAACCGCCTTCAAAATGAAGGATGAGTTGTATGAATGGATGGTCATGTCTTTCGGATTGACCACTGCTCCGAGTGCTTTCATGAGAGTGATGACACAAGTATTACATTCTTTTATAGGAAAATTCTTGATAATTTACTTTGACGACATCCTCATTACAGCCAATCTCGCGAGCAACACCTAGACCAGCTGTGTCAAGTTTGTTTTGTATTGAGAAGAGAAGCGTTGTACGCCAATCCTAAGAAGTGCACCTTTTTCTCTACATAAATTCAATTTCTCAGATTTGTAGTATCTGCTGATGGAGTTTCTGCGGATTCCGAGAAGATTAGAGCCATTGAGGAATGGCCCAAGCCTAATATCATCCATGATGTAAGAAGTTTTCACGAGCTCGCTACCTTCTATTATCAGTTCATTAAAGAATTTAGCACTGTTATTGTCCATATCACCGATTGTTTGAAGAAGGGAGAATTCAGCTGGTCTCGCGCTGCCACGAAAGCGTTTGTTGAAATCAAGAAGAGAATGGTTAGCGCTCGTGTCACGCTTCTCCTTGATTTTTGAAGTGGCTTGTGTCGCATCAGGAATTAGAATAGACAGAGTTCTTGCTAAAGAAGGTCATCCAATTGCTTACTTCAGTGAGGAGCTGAATGATGCCTGACAATGATACTCCATCTAAGACAAGAAATTCTATGCAGTGATTCAGGCTTCACTATTGGCGACATTACCTTCTGTCGTAAGAGTTCATTCTCTTCTCTGATCATGAGACACTGAAGTATATCTACTCCTAAAAGAAGCTAAATGCGCGGCATGAGCGATAGATTGAGTTCCTTTAAGATTACACGTTCACTTTACGCCACAAAGTGGGATAGAAAACAAAGCCGTTGATGCCCTCAGCCGCTGTATTTTCATCTTGATCAAAATATCCATGGTGGTAAATGACTTTGAGAAAGTAAAGACTGAGTATAACTCGTGTCCCGATTTTTTGACATATATGTCATATTGACAGATGGATCTGCTCGAGAAGCGGATGTTATACCCTGCATGATGGATATCTTTTTCTAAGTTATGTATTCCAAGAACCTCCCTTAGGAAATTTCTTGTTTGGAATTTGCATGCTGATGGTCTAACTGGGCATTTCGGGGATGAGAAGACCATAGAAGCCATTGATTATTGATTTTATTGACCATGGCTGAAACGTGAAGTTGCCAAGTATGTTGAAAGGTGTCACACCTGCCAACTAGTAAAGGAGTAGAAACAAAATACCGGTTTGTACACTCCATTACGGTCCCAAATTGTCTATGACAGGATGTTAGTACGAACTTTGTGTTGGGACTCCCAAAGACCCGTAGAAAACACGATTCAATCCTAGTTGTCATAAACTGTTTTTTTTAAAATGGTCCACTGCCTGCCTTACTCTCGGACCTCTGACGCCTCTAGAGTAGCTAAGATTTTTTGATGGCGTCGTCAACCTGCACGGTCTGGCTCAGACTATTGTGTCTGATAGAGATGTTAAGTTCACTATTTCGACTCTTTGACACATGTTAGGCACGAAGTTTAAATTCTCCACTATTTTTTACTCTCAAACTAATAGTCAAATCGAAGTTGTCAAAATTTATCTAAGGAACCTATTGCGTACCCTTGTTGGTGAGCGTATTGGGAGTTGGAATTTGAAGTTATCTATTGCTGAGTTTGCATATAATTTATTTGTTAATAGGATAACAAGTAAGAGTCTGTATGAGATACCGTATGATTTTAGGCCTAGACAACCCGTTGACCTCATTCTTCTGGCCGATCACTATAGAGTTTCAGATTATCCAGCTTTTTTTTGTCACACACGTGCATTATTTGCACAAAAAATCAGTGATAAGATTGAACAGAGCAACCTTGACTACAGATTTTGAGCTGACGTTAGGAAGAAATTTAAATCTTTTAATGTTGGTGACTTTGTGATGGTCCGGATTTGTTCGAAACCTGTTTTCTCTGGGAACTGTTAAAAAGTTGCATGCTTGTAGTGTTGGACCTTTCAAAATTTTAACTAAATTAAACGATAATGCTTATATTATTGATCTTCTTGAAGATTTTGTAATTAGTCCCACTTTTAATATTGAGGATTTGATAGATTATAAGGGTCCTGATTCTAACCCCAGCAACCCATTGGTTGATGAGACTACATCTAAACTATTTCTGAGAGACCCCCATTTTCTCCACTCTTAGATATTAATTTCAATGCAAAATGTTAGATGATGAAATTATCTTTAATAGAGATGGTGAAACCCGATGGTATCTGGTATATTAGAAAAGAAAGTCAGCTGCTGAGGACACATTGCTGGATTGCAGTGAGTTACAGCAGATTGACTCAGACATGTTAGAGTACTATGAAACTCTTCCACTAGTGACGCGATGGGGTCGAGTTCTCTCCCACCTGGGGAGAATGATGAGGACGTGGAATTGGCACGCTCGAAGAGGAAGTGCCGACATGTTTATCAGTGCAAGAGGTGTCGAACTGCAACTATACGTCGAGCTTCAATCAGGCATCACGTCACAATTATATGGTTTTAGTTAGCTGGAGCCTGTATTTTAATTCATGTTGAATCATGAGTTTTATTATTCTTATTTATGCTTCATGTTTTGTTTAGTCTCATATCGGTTGTGAGTGGGAAATGAATTTTTATTTGGCCTATTTAGGCTTGCATTGAATAAATGACAATGCACTCTTGATATACAAATTGTTAGATCTTAATTTTGAAAATTTAATTATGAATTGGAGTATGAAATCCCTTTTCAAATAGGAACACAATAACCTCTCTGCCCCTTATCCCATTGCTCAAATTTCATCCAAAATCTCGGTCCACAGTTCAAATTTTAATTCTAATCACATTCGTTCTAAGCCAAAGAAAACCAACAAAGGAAACAAAAAAAAAACCCTACTCTATTCTTTTCCTTATCTACTACCCACTCATAGTCGCCACCTCTTCAATTCCCAATCCACTTCTCTGTGCTTGTCAAGAGCAAGACCCCTCCAAATCTCCTCTGTGCTCAACAACAGCAGGGAGTCCCCGCCGCCCTCTCCTTTGTGCTCGACGACAACAAATTCCCCAATCTGCTTCCTCACTCTGATCAACTTGAAACATATACCTCCCATCAACAACAACTACCATCTGCCTTACGTCCTCACGATTGACAGCAAGTTGCCTCCTCCTCGATGCCAACAACAGGATAGCGATAGCCTCAGTTCAGTCCGCTGCAGCCCACCATCCCCTGTGCATCTTCACTCTTCTCCACCAGCGCCAGTCATCACAGTGCCAACGCCCACCGCCCACCGGCCCTTCCCCTCTCTATGATGTCGACATCACCGACCTCCACCACCTCGCCCACAACCCAAAGCTGCGCGAACCAAACCATCTGCAAAGATTAATTCACAATAGTTCAGATCAACCAAGCCATGTGCAGAGACCATAACTTCAGATCAGGTTCAGTTCGATTAGAGAGTATAAACAGAGTTCAGAAGATCATTAAGTTATTCACTACAAGATTACAGTAACCACAACAACGGATACCTGAGGACGTAGCTTCTCAGTAGGTAACTTTCTATTTTCAACAATCAGTATGCTATTTGGGTAGCACCACATTATTTATCTCTATTATCTTACCGGTAATCCTGATATCCACAAATATCTGTGAACGTGTGGATCTGACTAGACTTGTGATCTGTTGAATCTCGATATTGCGAATAGGACTATTTTCATATGACTGAATAATATGTTTGATTTTGTTGGGATTGAAATTGTCTGGTCTACGCATGAAACTTTTGTTAAAATCCACCTAGCCATATTATTAGTTTTAGATTTATTCCTATCAAGATCGTAATTGTAGTGAAACATTGTAATCTTCAAGCCTATCACAGATTTCCTACATAATCTGTTTCACGTTCAATCACTCTTAGCTTCATTTTCTTGCAAAATTTGGACATGTAGAATTATATAGACAAAGATTGAAATTTGACATTTTTGTGCATGCAAGCACTTCTCAATCGTATTAATATAGAAAATCAGAATAAAACAAGAGTGTCACATAGGAAAGTTATGTTCCCATTCCTGCATTTTCTCAATTTTACTACTTTACCCGTCTTGAACTTTCATTCACGAACCTTTTCATTCCTTCTTACTAGTCAATTGTTACAGTTTTGTCTTTTGACAAACATTTTTAGAGTAATGAACCGATCTTGGACATCTTTGGCCTTAAAAACTGTGAGTTTAAAATAATATCATGGAACAGATGAAACTAAAACAATATCACATAACTGATAAAACTGACTGTAACAAAATATTTAAAAACTGTGAGTTAAAATAATATCATGGAACAGATGAAAACTAAAACAATATCACATAACTGATAAGACTGACGTGTAACAAAATAATAGAATTATGAATTAATTTCAGTGTTCTCATAGCAATACGTTAGAGAATCTAAAACAGTATCATGAAACTAATAACAGTAATATACAAAAAAAACCCTACAACTTACTGCATAATGTGCCATGAAACTACCTTCCTTTCTATCCTTTGTCATAAAATCCGATCTTTATCTAATATACATAACAATCAAGATCCTACACAAGTCTTGAAGCACATTGGTGTCTCTTTTAACTATACGGAGTCATGGACTTCCTTCACCTCAGGAGCGTCTACATATTGATTGCTAGTTTTTGTTGCTAATTGACTTAATTTGAACTTTGATTGCTAGTTTTTGATGAAATCTTGTGTTGCTTTTCTTTGATGAAGACTTGGACTGTTGTATTTGATGGAAGCTTGTGCAATGATTTGTTGTTAGTTGGATTGACACAAACTTGTGTAGTTTAATTGTGTTGTCTGGATGTGCACTAAAACTTGTGCACTGGACTTGTTCCTTGGCTGTTGCAGGTATTGGCAGCAAGTGTGGCTTTGGCAGGGCACATGGGTACTTGTTGCTGGTTGAAGAAGACAGGCTGACTTTTAGACCGGCACATGTGCTTGGCCTGTGCGTGCACAACAGAGACTCAAAGCACAGGTTCTTGGCTTCAATAGTGAGTTGTCGAGGACGAGAGACGATTGTGGTGAGGTGTTGGAGGATCGTCGACGAAGAGCTTGGTAAAATTTTAGAGAGAAAGAAATTAGACGGGGAGATAAAGAGAGAAATAGAGAGATAGATAAATCAATTACGGCATCCACTAATAATTGAGTCTAATGGGGCACCCGTCACTAATAATAAAAAAAAAAGATTGAGAAATTCATATTAAACTCAATTGAGAATAAAAGTTTCATTGATTATTGATTGAAAAAGTGAATATATGAGGGGGTCTATATATCCTACAAAATTGTACTCTCAATCTCTTATAGTTACAATTGAAATAGAAATACTGATCCTAAAAAAATTGAAAATCTAAAAGAAAGAAAAATACATGAGAAGAAAAATTGTAATCCTACTACAACTCTCATTACTATTTCCATTACATGAAAGAAAATAAAATCCTACTATCACTCTGATTTCACTACTACTTCTAGAACCAAATTGCTATAGTATTCTTGGGTCTCCTTCGATACATTTATCAAACTTTTGAATTGGGCTTTAGTGGCGGCCTTGTTGATGTTGGCTCAATGATGTCCGCAACAGTTTTTCTTCTGAGCTGCAGTGTGCTGCTTCTGCCACAAATTCTGTTAAATAGCTTATTTTGCTCACTTCTCCTTAGCCTTCCTTGCCTGCATTGCACTGTTCCTACCATCAGTTCTTCTTAACCCGGATGTTGCTTTCACAAAATCCTGACATGGAAAACTTGCAGGTTACAGTAGCACATAAATGCATTACCGACTTTTACCATTCTTTTCTCTTCATATTATTGGAAATTATTTGTTGAAAACATTTTTAATTATCTCCTTATATTCTTCCAGTTGATTAGTGTCTGTTATGGGTTAACTGATTTAAACAATGGTGGATCCTCTTTGGTTCTTTTGACCACCTAATAATAAAAGCCGAGGTGCAGCCCTTCCCTAGTGGGAACTATATAATGAACAATTGGATGGATGTTATCAGTGGAGGAAATTTAAAAATAATCAAGGATTCAAGAAGGTTTATTAGGAGAAATATTGATAAATATCATGTGGGAAATGATAGTCATTACCCTGAGTGTTGCTGCTACTATGAGATGTATGCAATAGTTTTATTTGAAATCTATATTGTCAACTAAAGCAATTAAATGTATATATGTTTAATCTTGCTATTCATCTTTTCTTGTGGAATCCAGTGCAAGAGGGAGAGCTTCCTTCAAAGGATCAAAGATGAGGAAGGTGAAGGATGCAATGTCTATGGTTTCCTGCATGTCAATAAAAGTGGCTGGAAACTTTCATTTTGCACCAGGAAAAAGCTTACAGCATTTGAACATGCATGTACATGATTTGTTGGCATTCCAAAAGGGCAGTTTTAATGTAAGAAAACGTTATAATAAGAAAACATTAGTTTTATGTCAGAAAGGAACTACATAAACAAGCAAGGATGCTTTATATTTGCATATATCTGCATCAATTGAAGTGTAGTTTCATCTTTGATGGTGCCAGATAAGCCACAAAATCAGTAACTTATCCTTCGGGGAACACTTCCCTGGTGTCGTCCATCCTCTTGATGGGTAATACCTTCTTACCTTGTTGTCTTTACTAATTTTGAGGAAAACTACTAATGTTAGCATGTGTTGTTTACTTCCTTGAGATCATTTAGTAATGATTGATCTAATTGATCACATATTCAGAGTACAGTGGGTGCAACAAACACCATATGGAATGTATCAGTATTTTCTTAAGGTTAGCAGTCCTGTTCTAGTTTTGTACCTCTTTTGTCAAGGTTACCATTTGTTGTGCTGTCTCCTTGTCATCTTAATACTACATGCTTTGAGGGCTGTTTTTTCAAGGCAGTGTTAAAGATAACTATTACATTTGGGATATTCGGAACTGGATCATTTTTCTTTTAGGTTGTACCTACTGTTTACACTGACACAAAGGGCGTACCATCCAGTCCAATCAGGTATGTGAAGAAAATCTCCTTGTTATCTTAATTGTCTTGTGTGACTCATGGGATGATTTCAATTTGTTTGTGCAGTTCTCTGTGACAGAGCATTTCAGGAGTGATGATATTGTTGGTCGCATTCAATCTATTCCTGGTGTATTTTTCTTTTATGACCTTTCTCCAATTAAGGTAAGGATTACGGAAGTAAGATTTTTAACTCAGCTTCTGTAGCTGATATGATCTTATTGTGTTTTCTATTTGGTAATTTATGGGTCTAACTATTAGTTTCTAGCTCTGGGCTTGTTGGGTGTTACTTTGTTAATATAGCTGCTGTGAGTCATAGAAACATTCATTGAAATTCTCATTTTGGGACATAAAAAGCAGTGAAATGCTATATTTTCTTTTAGATAGTATGTTAGTTAATTAAAAGAGTTTTTTAGTTCTAGAGTCCTAATAGTATTGGGAGTCATATAGAATAATAGTATTTCCTGTGTTTGAATAGGATTTGATTTAATATAGAGTCTATTAAATAGAGGATTGCTCAAGGTTCTATGTAATTGTATTTTATAATTCTTGTGAGAATTAATAAGACGCAGTCTTTTGTAGTTTTAACACTCAGTTAACAACATATCCATGTAGATCCTCCGTGCTAGTTTTGTTGGTGAATATTTAAAATCATCTGAAACCATCACATACCGGGGGTTTTACCTTTTCAACCTGAGGCTACTCCTACTTCATTGGATTTGACAAGAAAAATAGTTGTTAGTAAATAGACCCTGAAAAAACATACTTTATTAGAAAGATATCACCTCAATATATAGATAATACAAACGGGCATTGAGTTAAGAACAATGTAAATTCAATAACTCAATTAACTTATTATCTAAACTAATACTCTCCCTCAAGCTGGAGCATCTAACATGCTCAACTTGTTACATAAGTTAGAAAACACATGAAGTAAGACAACTTTGGTAAGAAGATCCGCTAACTGCTTCTAAGAAGATGTGAATTGAAAAGTAACCACCTTCTTGGTCCTAGCATTTCTGACGAAATGAAAGTCAATCTCAACGTGCTTGATTCTTTCATGAAATACATGATTCTGAGCAATGCAGATAGCCGACTGATTATCACAATGTATAGGTATTGGTCCAGACTATCGAAAATCAAGCTCTATCAGTAGATTCTTTAACCAAACCATCTCACATGCAGTTTGAGCCACGACTTTCTACTCGGCTTCTACACTCAAGCGAGATACATCTTATTTTTTGCTCTCCAAGTCACAAAATTTCCTCCAATAAAGGTACAATGTCCGGTAGTAGACTTCTTATCTCCTCGATCACCAGCATAACCTGAATCAAAGTATCTAGAAATACGTATATGTTCACGTTTCCTGTGCATCAAACTTTTCCTGGATAACTCTTGATATAAGTCAAAATTCTTAGTGCAGCTGACCAATGAGCCTCTATGGGCTGATGCATGGCCTACTCAGTACGCCAACAACAAAAGTTATATCTGGCCTAATAACAGTGATAGATCAACTTCTCAATCAATCTCTTATATCTTCCTGGATCATTAAGTGTGCGACTGTCATCAAACCACAAGTTCACATTAGCTTCCATTGGAGTGTTAGTAGATTTGCACCCCAAAAGTCGTATTTCTTTCAGAAGATTCAGAACATACTTTTGTTGAGAAAGAAGTACACTATATTTTTTATGTGCAAACTTAATCCCCAGAGAGTATTTGGTCTCCTCATGTCCTTGGTCATAAAATGGCGCTTAAGATACTCTTTTGTCTCCAATATCCCAGTTGAATCGCTGCCGTCAGCAAAATATCAACATATACTGTCAGAACTACGATGCCAGCTTTTTTGTGCCGAACGAAGACAAAGTGATCTGAGTGACACCGGTGAAAACTAATATCAGAGACAGTGAAGTTGAACTTCTCAAATCACGCCCTTGGACTCTGCTTGAGGCCATAAATAGCATTGACGACAGACTTTATGCTCCCCTGAGCAATATAACCTGGAGGTTGCTCCATCCACATCTCCAACTGAAGATCCCCATACAAGAAGGCATTCTTTACATCTAGCTAAAACAAAGACCAGGATAAATTAACAGCAACAGATAATAGAGTCATGATAGAATTCATCCAGACAACTGGCGAAAATATCTCAAAATAATCGATGCCATAGGTCTGAGTGTAACATTTCGCCACGTGCCTGGCCTTATACGGATCCACTGATCCGTTTGGGTGAAACTTTAAAATATAGACCCAACGACATCCTATACCATTTGTGGCTGTCGAAATCAACTCTCAAATTCATCGAGAAATAAGAGCCTCCATCTTCTCATCATGGCCTGCTTCTAGACATGTACTAATAAAACCTTCTCACAAGACGAGTATAAACTCAGAAGACATGGATAGAGCAAACTGGTGAAAATGGGGTTAAGATGATTATAGGAAATGAATTTTGGAATAGGATAATTAGTGCAAGATCATTTATCTTTACGAAGGGTAATGGGGATATCAAGGTTAGATGGAGATGCTGATGGTTGAGAAGGAGGACCGTCTACTGGAGAGGGGTCAGCTGGAGTTGGTTCAGAGGCAGGAACCTTTTGGCGATGAGTGTAGACGTATCTGAAATCTCGAACTGAGTTTGATGCACTTGACTCTGAAGCGTCTACCAGTGACAGACAAAAAATCAGCAGAAGCAGATGCAAACAATGACACAGACAGTGAAAGAAGAATAGTTTCAGAGACTAACAGTATTATGTGGAGAAAAATATGGAACAAACTCAAAGAACGTGACATCTGCATACACAAAATATTTCTTGATGGAAGGGTTATAATACCTATATCCCTTTTGAGTTCTGAAATATCCAACAAAAAACACACTTGATAGATTGAGGAGAGTTTATTTAAATTAGGAGACTAGTCTTGAACAAAATAAGCATAGCCAAAAACACGTGGAGTCATGGAGAAGACTCTTGTTAGGATAAATACAAGAAAAATAAATTTTACTATTAAGGACATATGAGGGCATCCTATTAGTTAAATGACAGGCACTTAATACAACATCAGACCATAAATATTTGAGAACACTCATATGTATTATCATGGTTCTAGCGACATCCAGAATATGTTTATTATTTGCGTAACTCTATTTTGTTAGGATGTATGAGAGTAAGATGTCTGATGAATTATCTCATTTTTGGATCAAAAAGTACACATATCATTTTTAACATACTTCAAGGCTTTGCCAGTAAGAAGTATACGAATGAAAGTAGAAAATAGATTTTTTATTTCATTAAAAAAAGTTCAATAATATTGGACACTTCTAACTTTTTTTAGTAAGCACAAACAAGTCATGCGAGAGAAGTCATCAACAAAAAGTAGAAAATATCTAAAATCTTTGATAGAAGGACACTACTGGGACCCCAGACAGCTGAGTGGACTAACTCAAACGCAGGACTACTGTGATTATTGACTTGACTCTGATAGGTAGCACGATAATGCTTACCTAATTCAAAAGACTTATAACCTAAAGAAGAAACAGAAGACGCAATAGGAACTACAGACCGAAGCTTTTGTACCGACGGATGACTCAAGCGCCAGTTCTAGAGTAGAACGTGATCAGGCTGATCTGCAACCAAGTCAGCAGGTGTCACTGGTTATCCAAATAGTACATGCCTCCTTTCTCATGCCCCGAGCCAATCCTCCTCCCAGTCGACAAGGCTTGAAATACAATAAGAAGGGAAAAATATTTTGCAATTATTATGTTTGGTAAACTGACTGATAGACAATAAGCTAACGAAAAGTTTGGAAAATACATGACATCAGTAAGGTTAAGGATGGAGTAACTTGAACTATCCTATTGCCTAATAGAGGTGACTGGGTACCATCATCGATTTTTACAGAATGGTAGGTATTTGAAAATTTTAATGAAATATATTTTTGTTTAATACATGTCATGTGGATGAGGCTCCTGAGTCTAAAATTCAGGGCTTCTGAGGAGAGGCATTATAGGCTTGCATACTTGAAGATGATGCATGAGTTGCTGAATGACTGGTCTGAAAGACCTCGAAATGACACAGTCTATCATATTCTGCCCGAGACAGAACAACCGTGGAAGATCTAGAAAAACTTAAATGAGCAGCTGAAGTAGCAGGAGCATGAGTAGTATCACCAGATGTAGGAGTGTCGATATTAACTAGCTCTGCCCATTCAGGGCGATCAAACTTCTCGCAGCACTTCTCTGAGATGTGGTTGTTTCTCCCGCAATGCTTACATTATCAGGGGGCTTTTATTAATAACACCTCGTCTGCCATCATAAAAATGACATCTACCTCCAAAGAACTCACATCCTCGTCCTCCTCCAAAAACGCGACCACGACCTCTGCCACGCCCAAAAATCATGACAGGATGCTCAATAGATGGTGCAGAGGAAACATTAGCTTCAATATCAGCTCTAGTTGATACCCGCATAACTCTAAAGAAGGTGGCGGTCAATGTGGGAATACCATCTCCTCTCAGTATCTGACCCCGCATCTGAGATCGTAGTGTAGGACTCGAGCGAAACTTCGACACTGCGGGATCCTAACGATATCCCCTCAGTGTCACTGCATCAGTAATAGTAGGCTGATGCATCTCTAACTCATCAATCAGACTCGTAAGTTTTTCATAGAACTCAGGAACAAATATGTTTCCTTGTTTGAGCTCAAACATCTGCTTATAGATCTCAAACACTCTCGAAAGATGCTTCTCGTTATCATATATCACCTTCATTATATCCCGCATCTCTTAGCAGTAGTCAAGAATTTGACAGTACCACTAATTTTTTCCTCCAGACTGTTGATGAGCTAGGTCATCATAGAATAATCTCCAGTAAGTCAGGTTACATGAGTGAGATCTGTATCAACAGGTGAAGCCTGAAGGAGGTGAGCCAATTTATTCTGAGCACCAATAAATATGCGGAACGCATGTGCCCACAACAAGTAGTTAGATACTGTGGGTAATTTCTTAAAGAATTAATTCACGCACCAAAATAATAAAGTGGGTGTAATCAGATCACAGAAAAGCCATTACAAATATAGAAAATTACGTGAAAACCCAAATGGGAGAGAACTACGGGGAGAGAGAGGGAGAGATTCCACTATAATAATGGTGATTACAATGGTGTTCTCTAGTATGATAGAGTTTCTGGGCTCAATCGATCCTCCTTAATGTGAAAGATGATATATTATTTATACATGTTGTATCTGCTTGGATAAGACTACAGAGTTCAGCTTTGTTTAAATACTTAACCCCTTATATCAAAGGCGATTTAGAGCCAAACACCTAGCTTCGAATTGATTGGTTGAGAGTCCATCTTTATCTGATTCTCTGCATCCAACTGTTAATATGGCTGATCTGTTTCCGAGCTATAACTGTCGAGTTCAAATAGAGATTTAGTTTATAGATAGAGATTCTCACAACTGATTCTATCTCCTCATTCTAACTATATGAATCGCTCGGGGTTTGAATCTACTGGGCACTCTCAGTCAGAGGTGCTGGAAGTGGCTACGTGTCGCTCGCCTGTTTTTACTGAATGGACACATGGCGTGATCTCGAGGAGGTCGAAAACTGGCAATCACAGATGCTCCCTCTGCTTTCTTCTCTTTGAAGGAGATCAGGAACTCTCCCTCGTGGGCTTATAAGTTCTTGGGGACTCTGATAGAGAGAGGATCAGATAGAGAAGGGAACTCTGAACCGGACTTGGGTCAGTTTGCTGTCGCTTCAGTTTTTCTCTCGTAGTGACGCGTGTCTATGGCTGGCAGAATCTTAAATGCACGTCCCATCAGCTGCAACATTAATTAACTGTTGCTTTTGAAAGCGCACGATATCTGAGGAAGGTGCGATTTATTCGGCACAATGTTCTAAGTAATGTTTAAAATAACGATAACGTATCGATAACGTTTTTCCTCTGTTATGTTAATATAGGTTATAACGTAACGCATAACGTAGGTTACGCAATTTAATATTTATTTAATAAAAATAAATATATATAATATATTTAAGAATTTTTTAAATAGAAAAATAATTTAAAAAATTTTAAAAATATCAAAATAATATATAACATATTTAGCAAGTATCACAATAATTTTTTACATTCACAAATTATACTAATTTTGCAATTCATAATAAGTTAGCAAACATAACAAACTATAATAAGCATAATAATTGAATTATAGCAAGTATGATAACAAGCATGATAATTTTTAGCAATTATCTTTTGATAATATTATCTCAGCAATATTTTTTAGCAATTATCTTTCTCTGCCCTCTCCCCCTAGATATTTCACTCTCTTTCTCTCCCCTAGAGATTGGAGGGAGAGAGAGCAGAGACAGAAGAGAGAGATAGCTTACATGTGCTTGGAGATGACGTCGGCGAGAACCACGACGGAGAACAATCAAAGGTAAGTCTTATTCGTTTTTCTTCTTTCTTCTTTCTTCTTCTTCTTTTTCTCGGTGCCGCCGCCGAGGTTGCAGAGATGGTGGCGAGGCTGCAGAGAGGAATTTTTTAGGGGGGAGGTTTGGCCCTAGACCGAGTGAATTTGGGGAGTTCATAAAAGTCGACTTGCACTGTAACGTAAGTTATAATGCATTACGTTAATATCGTAACGCAACAAACGTTACGGGCAAAATAACTATAATTATGAAACATTGTGTTTTTTTATCCTGTTACGTAACGATTGGTCAACGTTAGGCTATATAACGAGTTATATAATAGGTTTTTTAGAACACTGGTTCTAAGTCGTATATTTGGCGCCGCGTATAGGGTCTTTAATCAAGTGGCGCTTCATTTACTTTTGGGATTTGAAATTTTGAACGATTGACACTTGGGCTGCCTCTATATAAAAATAGGGTGAAACTCTTCACGAGAGATCTAAGCTGGTTCTTGAAAGTTCCATATTGCTAAAATCTTGCATTGTTCTGCGAGCGGTGATGTCTCTTTTCTTCATTCGGTGGAGGAAGGAGAGGGTGAGGATGACAATGATTGTTGTGCTCATGATGTTCAGGAGTCTGTCTGTCAAGGAGTTTCAGTTCTGGTGATGGGCTCGTCAAGTAGTTTCGGCTCTCGTGACGAGGCCCTGGTGTCAGGAAGGACATGAAATGTTCTAGCTTCTGTTTGGTCTGCACGTCTGAACTTTAGTTAGAACCAACCAGGCGGAGGTTGGGACTTGAGCCCTTTTCTTTCCTTGCAGCGAACATAGAGCAGGGAGCATAAGGGTGCTCGTTGATGGTTCCGATATTTGGGGTCGTCTGCGCTCTTATGGGATGCTTGTGTTTTGGCTGCCCCCGCTCCTGAGTTCATCTTCGGAGTGACGGTCTTGGCATCGGTATTCTCTTTCCCTTGTAGGCTTCAGTCTGCAGTTCGAGGCAAAACTCCTTTGCTGGTGGCTTCCTAGGGGGTTCTCGCCTCCTCGATGCCCTTGCCTTTCTGGCCCGGTGGACTGTTTGTTTAGGAGCCATCTCCTAGACGCTGTTGGGGGCGCTGCTGAGGGCGTATCTAATTTTTCTCTCAGAAAAGACGCACATGTAACAAATTTGTATTATTCATGTTAGTTGTAACCAAGCTTGTAAGCGGATGAATGTAATCGAAAAAATTCTATAATAGAGTGGGGAATTTTTTAATGAAAGCGTTGTTTGGATCTTGCCTTGTTTGTGATTGTGATTTGACTTGTTTTTATGTCTGCTCGGGGAACTGTATTGGCTCCGAAGTGTTTAGAACAATTTGAACTATAGTTTTAAATGAGGTTCGCTTCCCCGAGATTGCAAATGTTACCTGGGTGGTGAAACTCCCCGCTTCGAAGTTGTGTAGCCATGCTAGTCATCGGGGTATAACCTGAGGTAGACTGTAGCTTGCTCGTGCGGCCGTCGGGTCAGGTCCCATTGTTGGCTGGCTCCAAGCATCCGAGGAGGGCGAGCCTCCATCTTTCAGGAGGCTCCCTGAGGCAAGTCGTTAGGGTGGAGACCCGTATAGGCTGCGGACCTACTCGGGCGACCATCAGGGTATCCATATAGGCTGGCGACGAGCCTCCGACGAAGGCGAGCCTCCATCTTTCAGGAGGCTCCCTGAGGGAAGCTGGCAGGGTCAAGACCCATATAGGCTGTGGGCCTGCTCGAGCGGTCATCAGGGCATATCCCATTATAGGTTGGCTCCGAGCATACGACGTGGGTGAGCCTTCATCTTTCAGGAGGCTCCACGAGGGACGACATCAGGGCGAAAAACCCATATAGGCTATGGGCCTGTTCGGGCGGCCATCAGGGTATATCTCATTATAGGCTGGCTCCGAGCATCCGATGTGGGTGAGTCTTCATCTTTCAGGAAGCTCCTTGAGGGGCGCCGTCAGGGCGAAGACCTAAATAGGTTGTGAGCCTGCTCAGACGGCCATCAGGGTATATCTCAATATAGGCTGGCTCCGAGCATCCGACGTGGGCTAGTCTTCATCTTTCAGGAGGTTCCCTGAGGGGCGCCGTCAGCAGTGTTCTAAAAATCGGTTTCATTATTCGTGTGGTCCACACTGAATAATGATTAATCGGATTAATCGAGATTAATCGGAGATTAATCGTTTTTGAAATTTTTAATATATTTAATTAATTATACACAACTACATATGAATATATACAGTTAATTGTTGAAAATACCTAAATATTATACAAGATAATACCTAGATGTGAAGTTATAAACCATGATATGATGAACAAGACAATATGAATAAATAGTAAAAAAGAAGTAAAATAACTTATCTCTTCACATTAGTAATCCAAGATTTCAAATTTTGCAACATAAATATAAATCAAAGAACTTACTTGCAAAATAAGATAAATAAAAAATTAGTCAATTTATCAATCAAAATAATGAGCTTTAAAGAATGATGGAGAAAGATCGCTAAATAAGTTAATTTGAAAAATAATCAAAAATAATAAAGCATAAGTATCATTTTATGCAAAAATACAATAATAAAATATCATAATTCATTTACTATTTAATAAATAACAGTTCATCTACTATTTAGGGCCTGTTTGTTTCGTTGCAAAACGTCGCAAGTCGTAAGTCGTAAAATGAGAATGGAAAAAATGAACTGTAGCAGAGAAAATATATTGTGTTTCACGGTGTTTGGTTGATAAAGTGGAGTGTAAATGAAAAAGTATATTGTGTTTTACGGTGTTTGGTTGATAAAGTGAAAGTGTAAATGATAAAGTATATTGTGTTTTACGGTGTTTGGTTGATAATGTAAAAGTGTAAGTGGAAAAGTTGACCACAAAATTAACTGTAGCAGTAATTTAAATATTATAAATACTATTAAATTAAATCTACTATTACAAATTAAATTGTATTAATAAATTTGAGATAAAAAATTAATAATCTTAATATTTTATTTATAACAATAATATTAATAAAATATTAGTAAAATTAGTAAAATATTACTACAATATTAACTAAATAAATAATTATAAAATTTTAAGAAAATCTAAAGAAACTGAATAAAATTTTAAGGATACTAATAAAACATAAATATTAAAAAAATCTTGAGAAAATTAATAAAATATAGTTATAATATTATAATATTATAAAATACTTAAGATTATTATAATATTAAATTTTATGATAATAATATCGTAATATTATAAAAATATAAAATTAACAAAGTAAAATATAATTATAAATTTAATAATGAAATATTATTATGATATTATTATAATGAATTATTACAATATTAACATAATAAAATATTGATATAATTTTAAAGTATATTATAATATTAATAAAGTAATTATTTATATTAAGAAATAAATAAATTAAATATATAATAATTTTATATTAAAACACATTATTGTTATATTAATAAAATATTAAATTTAAATAAAATATTAAGAAAATGGTGTAAATATTAATAAATAATAAAGTATTAAATAACAATATTAAATTATATATTAAATTAAAATAATAAAATAGTAAATATTAAAACAATCTTAAAATAATAAAAAACTAAAAAATACCAGTATAAAATAATTCGGTAAGAAATTAAACACTATTAAAAATATTAAATATATTAAATATTTAATAATATTAAATTATATATTGATTATCAAGTAACTGCTTTGGCACTACGAATATATTACAAGTAGAATTTACATGACCACAAAATTAACTGTAGCAGTTGCAAGTGGGAAAATTTGAGTGTAAAAGTGAGATTTATATGACCACAAATTTAACTGTAGCAACTGCAAGTGGGAAATGAGAGTTGTATTTTGCGAAATGTTTTGCAACGAAACAAACAGCTGAAAATGGAAAAGAGTTTTACGACTTGCGGTTTTGCGGCGTTTTGCGGGGAAACAAACAGGCCCTTAATAAAATATCATTATCAAATCATCAACATCACAATATAAATTACTTAGCGATTTAACACACACAAAGTGATAAGCTTTTCAAATAAAAAAAATATGAAATACCTAAATGATTAATGGGGGATTAATCGGGCATTAATCGGGGATTAATCGTTTTGGACCTAATTAATCGCCCGAGCGCATAATCAGAGCGCTTAATGTAATATTAAGCGGGCTGCCACCGAATAGGATTATTTGGCCGATTAATCGGCCGATTAATCCGATTTTAGAACAGTGGCCGTCAGGGTGAATACCCATATAGGTTGTAGGCCTGCTCGGGCGGCCATCAGGATATATCTCATTTTAGGCTGGCTCCGATCATCCAACGTGGGCGAGCCTCCATCTTTCTGGAGGCTCCCCAAAAGGTGTTGTCGGGTTGATGACCCATATAGGCTGTGGGCCTGCTCGGGCGGCCATCAGGTTATATCCTATAATAGGTAGGCTCTTCTGGGGAGCTCTCTGGGGAGGGTGAAAGCTTTGACCCTAAGGGTAGAGATGCGTGGGTGGAGATAGATCTAGACGATAAGCCTGGATCATTGCTGGACTCCCTGAATGTCTGGAGGGAGGTCGTCGCGGGTTCATTCTGGGGGATTCCTGGGCTTTCACGCCGTGTAGAGCTCAAGCTGCTCGATCTCCTTACCTCTCAGCTGGATGTGAGCTCGTCTCCCACAATGTGACGGTGAGAGATCTCCAAAGGAGGGTGGGGAGTGCTTCAGAAAGGGCGCGAGGTGCTCGAGGCGAGTGCTGAGTTGAGAGGGGAGAAGTTAGACTTTGAGGTGTGGCTTCTGAGCAGGTTTGAGGACCTGCAAAGGGCGTGGGAGGAGGTGTCTGAACTGCAGGGAAGGTTGTTTCAGCCCAATCAGAGATCTCTTCTCTTCAGGAGCAGATCGATGAGGAGCGTGCGAAGAAGTTATCGCTCAAGCGCGAAGTCCATTTGCTAAAAAATAACTTGATAAATCGGGATAAGGATGTGGAGAAATTGAGAGCCGAGAATTCTCGTCAGTCGGATCATTATGACGAGCTTTGGAAGGCTCATGATGCGCTACTTGGAGAGACACAGAAACTGCATTCTCGGATCATATTTCTTAGCTCGGGCGGTCCAGCAGAGGGCTCCAGAGGATGGCCAGGGAGTAGAGCTGTGATACCGAGGGGCCTGGCTCCTGACCCAGGGGCTCGGGTAACCAGTCGAGGAGGCCGACCGATCAGACTGGGAGCTCTGACGACTACTGCAGGAGACCTCATAGATGGTCGGAGGGCCGAGGGGGTGGTCCCAGGCGGAGCTAGATAGCTTGCCCCCTTTTTTGTAAGAACTAATGGAATAAGGAGATTGTCCTTCATTCTCTTTGAGTTTTTGAATCCTCGCACTTGGCGCTCTTGTGTGATGCATTTAAATCTTCTGTTTACTTTGTTGTCGCATTTGCTCGGGATGCTGATTTGATTCTGAAACATTTGAAGTGGTTCGACATGTAGTTCCTGAGTGAAGAATCCTTCTCGAACATGGGTGGCTTCATGTTTTGAAATTATATTGTTGTAACATCTGTCTTTTGGGGGTCGCTCGAAGAGTCGCCGTCATGGTGAAAATCTGTCTAAGGGGCTCCCCGAGAGAGCCGTGTGGGCTGTTTTTTCTTAAAGCTATCAAGATAGGACCCATATAGGCTGTTAACTCATTCGAGTGACCGTCAAGATGAAAACCTGTCTAGACTGACTCCGAGTAGTCATAGTGGGCGAGTCTTCATCTTTCAGGGGACTCCCTGAGGGATAGTCGTGTGGGTTATTTTTTCCTTATAGCCGTCACGGTAGGACCTATATAGGTTGTTGACTCACTCGAATAGTCGTCAAGATGAAAACATATCTAAGCTGACTCCAAGCAGTTAGCCGGGTGGGTTGTTTTTCTCTTGTAACTATCAGGGTAGACCCGTATAGGCTTTTGACTCGCTCGAGTGGCCGTCAAGATGAAAACCTGTCTAGGCTGACTCCGAGCAGTCATAGTAAGTGAGTCCCCGTCTTTCAGGGGGCTCTCCAGCCGCGTGGGCTGTTTTTCCCTTGTAGTCGTCAAGGTAGGATTCATATAGACTTTTGACTCATTCGAGTGGCCGTCAAGGTGAGAACCTGTCTAGGTTGACTCCGAGATGTCATAGTGAGTGAGTCTCCGTTTATAGAGGCTCCCCGAGGATAGCCGTGTGGGATGTTTTTTCCTTGTAGCCGTCAGGGTAGGACACGAATAGGCTTTTGACTCACTCGAGTGGCCGTCAAGGTGAAAACCTGTCTAGGCTGACTCAGAGCAGTCATAATGGGAAGTCCCCGTCTTTCGGGGGCTCCCTGAGGGATAACCGCGTGGGCTGTTTTTCCTTATAGCTGCCCGTCTTTCGGGGGCTCCCTGAGGGATAGCCGCGTGGGCTGTTTTTCCTTGTAGCTGTCAGGATAGGACCCATATAGGTTGTTGACTGAGTTTGTCTTACCTGAAGAAAACAATAAACATCAAAGAAAAAGAATCTGCATAATTTCATTGGATATTACATGGTTTTAACGCATAGTATCGTTTTGGGTGAGAAGAGCTCTATTGCCTGCCGGGGGTTTTCTTGTTCCGAATGATGTCGAGGAGCAAGCGCTTTAGTCGACGGTCTCAGTCGGGGCCTCTTCGACTTCACGATTTTCCTCCAAGTCGAGGATGAACTCGTCCAGATATCCTGTTAAACTAGGTCCTCAAGGTGTCTTTTGAGGGCCCAACAATGCCGGGTGGCGTGTCCCTGACTGCCATGAAAAGAACAGTTCCCTGCTTCCAGGGAATCTATGTCGTACTTGGCAGTCTTAGGGAATTTTACCCATGGCTGATGCTTGATGATGTGAAGAATCTGATCGATCGATAGTTGCAGGGGGTGAAGGCTGAGGCGTCCTCGTTCTTCGCCATTGTCGGGGAAGCGTTCTCCTTGTGAGCTGGGGCGTTTACCTGTGTACGTTTCCGCGGGCTATTGGCTTGGAGGCCCTTGGGGTCCCCATGCGGGGCGGCTACTTTGGATCACGTCTTGTTTAGCTTGAGACGTGGTCGATCGGGGCTGTTGGATGTTAGTTGACCTCTGGGTAGTTGTCCACCTGAATCTCCCTGGCATCCAACTCGATAACTCGTTGTTGTGTCTCTCGAAGAACCTTTATCTGCGTGAGCAACTGATGGTTGACTTGCGGTACCGCTTCTCGCTCGCGTTTTGCGGTATCGCGATGGATGACCACTAACTTCTGCTCGCGGTCAGCCTTTACCTGGTTTTCGCCCAACCGTCGTTGCATGTTTATCACCATCTGGACAAGTTGCCCGTGAGAAAGAACTGATGAATCGAAGTTGTTAGAAGCGTTGACGTCATGTCGGGTGGCGTTCTTGGGCGCCATGTTTTGAGGAAAGGCATTGGACGAGGAGAGATCCGAGTAAGAATTCAGAATAAATTTCAATGAAAGCACTAAATGCTGTGGGTAATTTTCTAAGAAATTAATTCACCCACTAAAATAATGGAGTGGGTGTAATCAGATCACAGAAAAGCACAGAGGATTGCGTGGAAACCCAATAGGAGAAAACCACAGAGAGAGAGGGAGAGAGATTCCACTATAATAATGACGATTATAATGATGTTCTCTGATCTGCTACGGTTTCTGGGCTCAATCAATCCTCTTTAATGTGAAGGATGATCTATTATTTATACAGGTTGTGTCTGTTTGGATAAGGTTACAGAGTTCAGTTTTATTTAAATACTTAACCTCTTATCTCCGAGGCAGTTTAGAGCCAAACACGTGTTTGCTTGGGTAAGAGTCCATCTTTATTTGATTTTCTGCATCTAACTGTTAATATGATTTATCTGTTCGCGAGTTATAACTGTCAAGTTCAAATAGAGATTTAGCTTATAAATAGAGATTCTCATAACTGATTCTATCTCCTCCTTCTAACTATATGAACCACTTGGGGTTTGAATCGATGGGCACTCTGGGTCAGAGGTCTTGGAAGTGGCCACGTATCGGTCGCTTATTTGGTGCTGAATGGATACGTGGCGTGATCTCGAGGAGGTCGAAAACTGACCTCTACAATATATTACCTGATCTGGCACAGTTGAAGCAGCGACAGGATTTCTCTCAGGGCTCCTGCGAGGGTTCTGGTGCCCTCGCAGGGCTTCGTAGATTAGAATCAAAACCAAGGAATGGTAGATCAGAATGTTAGATCAGAATCAGAAAATAATCAGAATCATAATCAGAACCAGAACCAGAGCCATCAGAACCAGAGCGAGAACAGAAGCAGAATCAGATCAGAATTGTTATAGGTGTTGGCGGCACTGCAGAAAGCCCATCTGCGAGCAAAGTACAGTCCCCGGGAGCAGGTAATTGCTGCGGAGATCCAGAGGGTAGTTGATGGTGCAGAAGTTGTCAGCGAGGGCTCGAGTTGATATCGAGTGTAGAGAAATAGAAACCCTCAAAAGAATTGATAGATAATAAAGGAGAGACAATACATATATATAATATAAATGATGAGTATGGGTCTATTGGGTAGAAGCACAATAGCACAGTAACTAATAACCCAATAACTACTCTAACGCTCCCCTCAAGCTGAAGCATAAATGTCAACCATGCCCAGCTTGCTGCATAAGACAAAAAACACATTTGGAGAAGCTGCTTTGGTAAGTAGATCTGCCAACTGTTTGAAGATAGAGTAAACGAAAGAGAAACCTTTATGGACTTAGTTCTTTCATGAAACTTCTGATTCTGTGTGATATAGATAGCAGACTGATTGTCGCAAAATATAGGCACAAGTCTGAGATGACGAAAACTAAACTCCAATAACAGATTCTTCAGCCACATCATTTCACAAGTAGCATTTATCATGCTCTATACTCAGCCTCTGCACTGAATCTAAAAACGTCTTGTTTCTTGCTTCTCCATGTCACCAGATTTCCTCCAACGCATGTGCAATAGCCTGTAGTGAACTTTCTATCTACCTTGTCACCAGCATATCTTGAGTGAGAATAGTCAAAAATACGAACATGTCTATGTTTCTTGTACAACAAACATTTTTCAGAAAAGTTTTTGATATAAGAGAATCCTCAGAGCAGCTGTCTAGTGAACCTTTTAAGGCTGATGCATACTAGTACTCCAACTGCAAAGTTATATCAGGCCTAGTAACTGTCAAGTAGATCAGCTTCTCAATCAATTTCTTATACTATCTAGGGTCGTCAAGTAAATGGCTATTATCACACCATAAATCCAAATTTGCTTCTATTAGAGTGCTAGCAGGTTTGCACCCTAACATGCCGGTTTTCTCAAGGAGATTATGCGTATACTTCCTCTGAGATAGAAATAAACCATGCTTTTGATAAGCAACTTCAATCCCAAGAAAAAATCTTGGCTTTCTCATATCCTTCGTCACAAAATATCGTTTGAGATACTCTTTTATTTCTGCTAACACCAGAGAGTCACTCCCAGTTAGCAAAATATCAACATACGCCGCCAGTATCACTGAGCCAGACTTAGTACGATGAACAAACACTGAGTGATCTGAATGACAACGAGTAAATCCAATACCAGAGATAACCATGTTGAACTTCTCAAACCATGCCCTTGGACTCTATTTTGAGTCCATAAATTGCCTTTCTGAGTCTACAGACAGTATTCTCTCCTTGAGCAATATACCTTGGAGGTTGCTTCATATAAACTTGCTCTTTCAAGTCCCCATAGAGGAAGGTATTCTTGACATCTAGTTGAAATAAGGGTCACTCCATATTAACAGCAACAGAAAATAAAATTCGAATGGAGTTCAGTCAAGTAATTGTTGAAAAAGTCTCAAAGTAGTCCATGATATAGGTCTGAGTATATCCTTTGGCAATAAGTCTGGCTTTATACCTATCCACTGAACCATCAGAGCGATACTTCAAGGTATAGACCCATCGAAAACCCACAATAACAGCATCTTTGGGTGCAGAGACCAACTTCCAAGTTCCTCGAGAAATAAGATCATCTATTTCCTCATCCATAACCTGCTTTCAGGCAGGTACCAATATAGATCTACGACCTGTGTATAGATATAGAGGACAAAGACAGGGCAAACTGGCGAACATAGGGAGTAAGACGATCATATGAAACAAAATGAAAGATAGGATGATCAGTACAACAACGTTTAGTTTTACGAAGGGCAATAGGAACATCAAGATTAGAGGAAAGTACTGACGGCTGAGGAGGTGGACCTTTAACTGGAGAGGAGGCTGCCGGAACCGGTTTAGAGGCAGGAATTTTTTGCCGATGAGTATAGACATGCTTGAGATCTTTTCCTGAGGAGGCTTTAATGCAGGTGGTGCTGTAGTGTCTTTTAATGACACTGGCGAAGAGATCATGGACAGCAGTAGGTGCAAGCAAAGGAACAGACGGTAAAAGAGAAATAAACTCCGATGCAGTAACTGGACCTTGTGAAAAAAGTAGGGAACTGATTGAAAAAACTTGACATCAGCTGACACAAAATACTTTCTGGTTGATAGACTATCTCACCGGTATCCTTTTTGTAATCGAGAATATCCAACAAAAACACATTTTGTACATCTAGGAGATAATTTATTCAAATCTGAAGGCAAATCCTGAACAAAACATGTACAACCAAAAACATTAGAAGGAACTGAGAAAATACTTTTGTCAGGATATAGACATGAAAAATAGATTTTACCATGAAGAACTGAGGAGGGCATCCTATTAATTAAATGACAGATGCTTAACACTGCATCAGCCCACAAATACTTCGGAACATGCATATGAATCATCATGGTTCGAGCAACATTTAGGATGTGTTTGTGTTTGCGTTCAGCAACACCATTCTGTTGGGACGTATGGGAGCAGGAGGTTTGATAAATAATCTCATTCTTAAAACAAAAAAGAGACATCATTTTTCATATATTTTAGGGCATTGTCAGTACGAAGCACACGGATAGAGGTAGAAAATTTAATTTTTATTCATTGTAGAAAAGTTCGATAACCCCAGAAACTTCAGACCTCTCTTTTAGCAAATATAGCCAAGTCATACGAAAGAAATCATCAATAAAGATGAGAAAATATCGAAAACCTTTAGATGAAGGCACATGACTAGGACCTCAGACATCAGAATGAACTAACTCAAATGCAGAACTACTACGGTTATTGACTCAACTCAAAAAAAAGACATGATGATGCTTGCCCATCTCACAAGACGCACAACCAAGTGTAGAGAAAGAAGACTCAAAAGAAATTACCGACCGAAGTTTCTGCAATGAGGGATGACCCAAACGCCAGTGTCAGAGTAGAATAGGACCAGGCTGACCTGCAACTAAGTCAGTAGGGGATACTCTGTCATTCAAATAGTACATGCCTCCTCTCTCACTGAATCAATCTTCTTCCCAGTTGTCAGGTCCTGAAAGACATAGTAAGAAGGAAAAAAGTTATAATGTATTATATTGTTTGGTAAACTTGTTGATGGATAACAAGCTTACAAGAAATTTTAGAACATATAACACATTTTTAAGGTTCAATGATGGAGTAGTTTGAACTATCCCATCACCAAGGATAGGAGATTGTGTACCATCAGCAATATTAACAGAAGAAAATTGAGTGGAAAGATGTAAAGAGGTGAGTTTGTCCTTAATACCTGTCATGTGAGATAAGGCTCCTGAATCTAATATCTAAGGTCTATGAGGAGAGGCAATATAAGCATTCATATCTGAAGAGGATGGATGAGTTGATGAATGACCTGTTTGATAGAACTTGAGCTGATGTAACCTGTCATACTCATCCTGTGATATCTGAACAGTAGGAGCACGAGAAGGTACAGAGGCAGCATCTGAGAGAACATGAGTAGTATCATCAGAGAGCCAAGATGGAGGAACAAGAGAGGATGAAATATTTGAGACAGCCGATATTACAACCAGTTATAGAATCACTAAAAAAATAGCTAGTAGTAACAATAAACAGCCAGTAATGAAGAGAAACAAGTAACTTAGTTACCAGATAGCAGCATAGACAACCTTAAATAACCAGATCAGAAGTAAAATTTTGATTTTTGAGCAATAAACAGAGTATATCTCACTAGAGAAGTCTCGTAGAGCATCAAAGAAGTCAGATCAGATATAAAAAATTTGACTTTTGAGTAGTAAACAGATCAGATCTCACCAGATAGGGCTTGTAGAGCATAAAAAAATTGTAGGTTCACCTAGAGGGGGGGTGAATAGGTGATGGCTAATCTAATGGTCACTTAATGCCAAATTATGTGGAAGCTAAAAACAATTATGACCTAAACTAAACTTTTACACTAAACACCACGTATAACACAAGAGTGTTACCGAATTCCCCGTGAAGGGCTCTGGACAAACTCCTCTAGATTCCCCTTGAATGGGTTGAGGTGCCACGTTGGCTCTCTTGATTAAATACAAGTGTTAGCAAACAATCCCAAGCAAGTATATCAATGAGCACAAATGAATATATCAAGCATATAAAGATAGACAATTAAAGTATGCAAGATATAAAGACAAAGAGAGAGAGTGTGTGAGCAATCGCAAACACAGGGGATTTGTTTCGAGGTTCGAGCACCCTTGCTCTACATCCCCGCCTTCGACACACGAAGGATTTCCACTATAATCGATCCCAATGGATCACCCGGTGCCGCAACACGTACAAGCTTTCGGACTCCCTAGTCCGTACACAACGCAAGCCCACCGGCTCGCCGAGGCCGCACCTCAAACAAGAGTTCGCACCCGAACCCTAAACACCGAGTCCTCATTAGGACCCGAAACAATGCGAACACAACCGTCCGCCTTCTCAAAGGAACAAAGTAGAACTTTGGTGATCACAACTCTTGATCACCTAAAATCCTCTCACAACAAATCCCTATAGGTAGATATAGCAATGGATGGTTCAAGTGTTGTGTGAGAAAACAAGGAAGAGAGTGGTGGAGGAAAACTCAAGAAAATCTCTTTTAACACTCTTGATATAAACTCTCCTTTTGATTGGAAATATTTGCCCTCAATTTTGTGGAGAAAAACCTCTGAAAAGAGTAGGAAAAACTGGCTCTAAAATACTCTCCAAAATCTTGTTGAAAACAATGGCCAAACCCCCAAATTTATAGGCTAAGAAAAACTAGTCGTTGGGGTCTGTCAGACCTGCCGGTCGACCGCCCGGTCGACCGCCAACGGTCAAAAATCAGACCGTTGGAGCCTCCGGTCGACCGCCTGGTCGACCCAAAAGAACAGAGAGCACTGCTCTCAGTTCCGGTCGACTGGGTCGGCAGACCGGCCATCTGCCAGGTCAAGGCGTGCACGTCGTGCACGTCGGTCGACCCAGCGGGTCGACCGACTTCAGAGTTAGTCGACTAGCAAGGTAGTAAGTCGACTAGCTGAAGTCTGAAAACAGTTTTTCTGGGATTTAAAACTAAGTCTTTTGGTTCACATAAAATCCCATAAAATACAAAGAATTTCTACAAAAATAGTTTAACCAATATACTTTGATATACAAACATGCTTGCACAAAATCAAGGCATGTTTTTAAAAGATTGGACTATTTTTGTAACTTGAAAATATTTGGCTCATGATAAAAACTATTTTTTCAAAACAATATTTTTTCAAAACATGTTTTTCCAAATCTTCATCAAATACAAAAACAAGATATACTTTTAAAGCATAGTGTGTATGGATATGATCCACTACACAATCAAGATGCAATATCTATGTTTTTGACAATAAGCATAAACTTGATTTTGGTTGAAAGATGTAAACATGAATATCAAAATCGAAACACTTGAAGTTTTCACTTGAATACATATTTGGTTTTTGGTTAAAATTCTTTTCTAAAACAAACTAAATCAAGAGAGTGTGTGTGTATATGAACTTGAGCAATCCACCACTATTCTATTCTTTACATTTTTAAGTAAAACAAAAACAAAATCTTATACCTAGACACAAGCCTTGATCTTGAAGTCTTCCCTTGAAGTCTTCTCATCATTTTGACTTGGTCCAAATGCAATCCAACGAGCTCGACTCCTCTTGAGTACTTGATGTGGTCTTGATGCATAGGCTCGTGAATCAACCGGTGCTAGCTCCAAAATATGACTTTAAATCCTTTGTTGAAGCTCCACACCTACTAAGATCTTGATAACAAATCTGTCACTAATTAAACACAAGATCATTAGTAATCATAACTACATGAGTTGATCATCATCAAAACTAGAGTGATGGACCTTTGGGCCAACAATCTCCCCCTTTTTGATGATGACAAAACTCATGAAGTTATATATGCATGGATTAAAGTAAAGCTCTAAAGAAGCTCCCCCTTAACTCATGCATACCAAATAAACAAAATAAATATGCAATGAGGCAAATAAACATGTATGCAAATGTAGGAGTAAACATGCTAATCAAGCATAAAACAAAATCACAAAATCTTTTTCTCCTATTTGCAAAACAAAAACATATATGCATAAACAATTCTTTTTCACAAGACATGCATATAAATCTAAAATCTTTCTCCCCCTTTTTGTCAATCATCAACAAAGGGGTAAAAAAAATCAGCAAAATTTTCTCCCCCTTTTTGTCATAAACGAAGAGATCAATAAGGGGTAAACTTAAATCAATAAAGGATTATATGCGATATACATTCATGAAGAGGAAGACGGTTAAGTAACTTCCCTACACATATACATTACATGAAAGAGGGATGACAAGCCCTAATTCACATAACGTATAATATGTAATGCATAAGAGGAGATGTGAAGCTCCCCCTACACACGTGTACCACATAAAGAAGAGATTGTCAAGCTCTTCAATACACAATACACTCAACATGAATCTATATGTAGAAGAGATGTTAAGCTCTCCTTGCATATAAGAAATACAAATCAAAAAAATGTTTTTTTTTATTTTCTTAAACAAAATTTTTAAAGGTATCAGAGCTTTAGTAAAACAAACAAATTTTAAGATACCAAATTGAAAATAATCATTATTGTAAATCATACTGATACCAATTGAAATTTAACAAATATGAAGTTAAAACATATTGATACCAATAGTAAACATAATGATCAAAATTTTTTATTTTTCATCATAAACTTTGTGCTTTTTTAAAAATGTGAACCAATTGTAAGTTAAGCACATGAGAATCATATATATGTATGAAAAAAATATACCAATTGAAATTGATACATACATATATAAGAAAACAAACTATGAGTATATACAAAAATTATCAATTTAGATACCAATTGAAAGAATCCAATGATACCAATTGAAAATGACAATGTAAATCAAGTATATAACTCATAACTTATGCCTCCCAACCAAGTTCAAGATTAAACTGTTTTTCACATAAAGCATACATGAACATGATCTCCCATCCATCCTCCCATTGATGGTAGGGGTTTTCAAAAATTAGATTTGAAAATATTTTAGCATTGAAAATCACTACCAAATGAAGAACAATAACTAGTTAAAATAATTTTAAAAAACTAGTTAAAGATCCTTCAAAACATGAAATCAAAGCATATGTATTTCATGAATCATACCAAATACAAGAATTGACACTCGACCTATGAAGCTCAAAAATATGTTCATGAATCAAAGTCATGACAAAAGAAATAAAGTGTAAGTGTTCAAAAGTCATATAAATAGCATTTTTATGAAAATAGATATTGAAGCTCAAAAAGTGTGAGTAACATTTTTTTTATTTTTATCAAACAAACATGAAAATTTATTTTTCATTAAAACCAAAACACACTTCTAGGTATATGTATGATTTATCCAATCCTAACAATACACATACATATCCCAATCATAAAAGAGTCTATCAAATGTATTTGCATGAAGGCAAGAGACTCACAGGTATACATGTATATTTATTAGATTTGAATACAAAATACATATACATGAAGTAAAACATGAAATTGGCAAAACAAGTATAAATGAGGAAATCATCAAAACTAGGCTATACATGTGCATATAGTGGGTACAAATGAGCATGAAGTGCAAACATATATAAGTTAATTTGTTGCTCACTATTTGTACATGTATAAATCCAAGTTTTGATAAAAACTACATATAAGCATGTTATTACCACATGAAGCACAAAACAAATGAAAAACATGAACATGCTCAAAATATTATGAATGAATCAAGCATGAACATAAATAAAATTGGAGTTTAGAGATTGTTATCAACTCCAAGGTTCCAAACATGGTGGTGTCACACCAAAACTCCTTGATAGCGGTGCATCAAATGTATGTCCTTGTGTCCATGCAACCACCATCAAGGCACCAAATCTCTCACGTCTTGAGAGATCTCTCACCTATATCAAAAACACATGGTGGGGGTTTTGGTACCATTTTTTCTTGGGTCATTTGGGGTTAGTCTTGTAAGGAACCCAAAATTTTTATTATTAGCAAAATTAAAATGATGCAACTTGTCATAACAAAATTTTGCTAAATGACCTTTGCGGCCACAATGTGTACATGTGTACACCTTAGTATGCTTATGTAAATGTTTGTGATCGTGTTGTGCAACATAAGCAAATGCATGATTATGATGTGCATGAACATGTTGAGCTTGTTTCTTTGAAAACGTAGACTCCAATCTAGTATGGTTAAATGCACAAGAGTTCAAAGTTGAACTCAAACAATCCATTTTATTTTTCAGATCTTTAATCTCATTAGTGGTGGCATGTAAAGCATGATGAGATAAAGAATCATTTTTCTTTTTCTTTTTAGAAACACAATCTTTTTCTTTTTCAAAAACTTTTCTTTTCAAAGATTTATTTTCTTGAAAAACAACTTCCTTTTGTTTTTCCACCAAAATAATTTCATTTTTCAAAATCATATTTCCTTCACACAAATCATTCAATTTAGACATCAAGGAAATATTTTCATTTTTCAAAACTTCATTTTCTTTTTCTAAACATGCAATGCTACTTCTAAATGAATCATTTTCCTTATGCATGCAATCAAAATCCTTTTTCAAATTTTTATTTTCCTTTTTAATCATGTCATATTTCTCAAGCAATAGTTGATAAAAAGTAGATAGCTCATCATATGACATGTTATTATCCTCATCCTCGGATTCGGTAGTTACCTCAAGGGGGTTATCCCCTTGGACCATATAGCACTTGTTGGAGGTGTTGCTTCCAACATCCGAGTCACTCCCCGCATAGTATTGTTCCTTTTCGCCAAGGGAGATAGATGAGGGTGTTCCAAACTACAAAAGCCGAATCAAAGTTAGAAACTCTAGATAAATAATCATCATTTAGGGTTGACTTTAAAGCATGAAGGGCTTTTGCATTAGCCTCAATATTCTTACTATCATTAATATATGAATCTTTAATTGTAGCAAGATAAACATGAATGCCTAGGGCCTTGAGGTACATAGACATCTTAACTTTCCAAATTTGGATGTTAAGAATGTCAAAGGTGGGTGGTGACATGAAGTCCATGGTGTGTGTACAAATATTGTGATTAGCCTAAAAATGAGGATCTTTAACTCTAAGTTGTTAGACCCAAATTCAGAGCACTTGGCTCTGATACCAATTGTAGGTTCACCTAGAGGGGGGGTGAATAGGTGATGGCTAATCTAATGGTCACTTAATGCCAAATTATGCGGAAGCTAAAACAATTATGACCTAAACTAAACTTTTACACTAAACACCACGTATAACACAAGAGTGTTGCCGAATTTCCCGTGAAGGGCTCTGGACAAACTCCTCTAGATTCCCCTTGAATGGGTTGAGGTGCCGCGTTGGCTCTCTTGGTTGAATACAAGTGTTAGCAAACAATCCCAAGCAAGTATATCAATGAGCACAAATGAATATATCAAGCATATAAAGATAGACAATTAAAGTATGCAAGATATAAAGACAAAGAGAGAGAGTGAGTGAGCAATCGCAAACACAAGGGATTTGTTTCGAGGTTCGAGCACCCTTGCTCTACATCCCCGCCTTCGACACACGAAGGATTTTCACTATAATCGATCCCAATGGATCACCCGGTGCCGCAACACGTACAAGCTCTCGGACTCCCTAGTCCGTACACAACGCAAGCCCACCGGCTCGACGAGGCCGCACCTCAAACAAGAGTTCGCACCCGAACCCTAAACACCGAGTCCTCACTAGGACCCGAAACAATGCGAACACAACCGTCCGCCTTCTCAAAGGAACAAAGTAGAACTTTGGTGATTACAACTCTTGATCACCTAAAATCCTCTCACAACAAATCCCTATAGGTAGATATAGCAATGGATGGCTCAAGTGTTGTGTGAGAAAACAAGGAAGAGAGTGGTGGAGGAAAACTCAAGAAAATCTCTTTTAACACTCTTGATATAAACTCTCCTTTTGATTGGAAATATTTGCCCTCAATTTTGTGGAGAAAAACCTCTGAAAAGAGTAGGAAAAACTGGCTCTAAAATACTCTCCAAAATCTTGTTGAAAACAATGGCCAAACCCCCCAAATTATAGGCTAAGAAAAACTAGCCGTTGGGGTTTGTCAGACCGCCCGGTCGACCGCCAACGGTCAAAAATCAGACCGTTGGAGCCTCCGGTCGACCGCCCGGTCGACCCAAAAGAACAGAGAGCACTGCTCTCAGTTCCGGTCGACTGGGTCGGCAGACCGGCCATCTGCCAGGTCAAGGCGTGCACGTCGTGCACGTCGGTCGACCCAGTCGGTCGACTGACTTCAGAGTTAGTCGACTAGCAAGGTAGTAAGTCGACTAGCTGAAGCCTGAAAACAGTTTTTCTGGGATTTAAAACTAAGTCTTTTGGTTCACATAAAATCCTATAAAATACAAAGAATTTCTACAAAAATAGTTTAACCAATATACTTTGATATACAAACATGCTTGCACAAAATCAAGGCATGTTTAAAAGATTGGACTATTTTTGTAACTTGAAAATATTTGGCTCATGATAAAAACTGTTTTTTCAAAATATATTTTTCCAAAACATGTTTTTCCAAATCTTCATCAAATACAAAAACAAGATATACTTTTAAAAGCATAGTGTGTATGGATATGATCCACTACACAATCAAGATGTAATATCTATGTTTTTGACAATAAGCACAAACTTGATTTTGGTTGAAAGATGTAAACATGAATACCAAAATCGAAACACTTGAAGTTTTCACTTGAATACATATTTGGTTTTTGGTTAAAATTCTTTTCTAAAACAAACTAAATCAAGAGTGTGTGTATATGAACTTGAGAAATCCACCACTATTCTATCCTTTACATTTTTAACTAAAATAAAAACAAAATCTTATACCTAGACACAAGTCTTGATCTTGAAGTCTTCCCTTGAAGTCTTCTCATCATCTTGACTTGGTCCAAATGCAATCCAACGAGCTCGACTCCTCTGAGTACTTGATGTGGTCTTGATGCATAGGCTCGTGAATCAACCGGTGCTAGCTCCAAAATATGACTTTAAATCTTTTGTTGAAGCTCCACACCTACTAAGATCTTGATAACAAATCTGTCACTAATTAAACACAAGATCATTAGTAATCATAACTACATGAGTTGATCATCATCAAAACTAGAGTGATGGCCTTTGGGCCAACAAAAATCATATCAGGTTTAAAAATCTGATTTTTGAGTTAAAGATCTAATTTTGAGTAGTTGCGATATTGGAGAAGATGGAGGGCTTGCGGCAATAGATGGGGAGGTGGCGGCACCTCTTGGAGCCCTTGGAGGGCTTACGACATCTCTTGGAGATTGTGAACAGTACCGACACGTTACTGTTCACGTGAATAATAACCTTTTTTTATAAATTTGAATTGAAATTAGATTGAAGAGAAAAAAAAAGAAGATGATGACGATGAAGATTGGAAAGGGTGATGTTGGAGGAAGGAGAAATTTTGAGGAAGGTGGATTTTGTGATGGTATATTTTAGAATTAGGTTTTCTTGCTCTGATGCCATGTACAGAAATAGAAAACCCTCAAAAGAATTGATAGATAATAAAGGAGAGGCAATACATATATATAATACAAATAATGAGTATGAGTCTTTTGGGTAAAAGCTCTATAGCACAATAACCAATAGCCCAATAATTATTCTAACATCGAGGATGCTTGCAGCTTCAGGGAAGCATGCAGAAGTTGTTGACGAGGCCTATGCTGATGGTGAGGGTGCGGTTGTGAAGGGAAAACTGGTGAGGAGAGAAAAAGAAAGAAAATTGATTGAAGATGAAAAGAAAAGGAGACGAGGGAGACGGTGACTTGGGTTTAACAAGCTTTGATACCATGTCAGTAAATAAACCCTGAAAAAGCATACTTTATTAGAGAGATCACCTCAATATATAAAGACTACAAACGGGTATTGAGTTAAGAGCCATGTAAACTCAATAACCCAATTAACTTATTATCTAAACTAGCAAAAGCCATCACAGACTAGGGTTTCATAATTCAGTTTTTTGGGCTGAAAGTGTTGAAATCCAACCATATACAGCGTCTTAGGTTCAATAGTGTCAGAGAGGCAGAGATAGAGAATGACTCCCTGAAACCTCTCATTTACTTTATTGTCATCAGCACACCGTCAAACACACGTGCAGACTTGCGTCTCCTCCATCTCTTGCCATCATCGCCCTAGGCTAGGGTTTGAATAGGGAGATGTGTTAAAACCCACTCAAGGTAACAATTCTCTTGATGACGAACAAGAGACAACGAACAATCACAAACGAGAAGATTTGTGTGGCTAGACAATTTGCCTACGTGGAGGGGAGGAGTTTCTATTATAACTTAAAGAAGAGGCTTACAAAAATATCTTCTCTCTCTCTCTCTCTCTCTCTCTCTCTCAAGAGTACAAATTGGGGCATTGGCTTTCTTTTTGGATTTCAAATGAATTCAATACTCTCTCGAAGGGTGTATAAATAGACTTCTCACGTCCTAGTCCTTATTGAATGCAACTCCTGTTCACCTTGAGAATTAATCTTAACCATCGATTGCTTTAAAAAGCCTTTAATCTAACTGTCTCTGTGTGATGAACCGACCTTTGATCAAGGGGCTGTTTGATTCGGGTGAAAGAGTAATAGTTTCCTTGGAACTTGAGAATTACTTAGTAAGTTTTCCGGTGTTTGAATGTTGTTGTGAATGTGGTTTGAAAAAATTATGTTTTTTTTTTGGTATTTGGATGACAATGTGGAAGTGAAAGTGAAAAAGTTGACTACAAAGTTGACCGCAAAATAATATTAAAATAAAAATTAAATAAGAAAAATAAAAATTGGACTCTAATTAGAATGCAAGTGAGATTTACATGATCACAAAATTAACTGTTTTGTGCTACAACTTATTACAAATTAGATTTATATGACCACAAAATAACTGTAGTACCCTGAAAGTGAGAAAATAGTTGTGTAAAAGAGAAAAGAGAAGAGTGAAAGGGGTTTTCTCATTTTTCTTTTTCGGTGTTTAGATAGATAGGGAAGTGAGAAATGATACTTCCCCATTTCCTTACTTCCGCCCACTTCCTTGAATCCAAACAGCCCCCAAATTGCACTTGCTTGTATTTTGAAACTGAAGCTAGAAGGACAACACTTAACATAAACCAATTATTGGACTCGTATGAAACCAGTTTGTTCTCGGGTCTGGACATGGTAGTCATGAACCCAATCAGAATTTGGGTGGCCTTTGCTCCATGTTTGACTTTGTCAAACTCCCTCTCATTGGTTGAATACATCTTGTTGCTAAGGCTCCAATCCAGCATGCATATAAGCATGTGAACCAAAATATAATTATCTTCATGACCATGAAACCATCTGCATCCTTCTCTTGCACTGTTTACATGCAAGCATATCCAAATTTGTCATGCACCAATAGCTCGTAGCCACATGTTATCTTTAACTTTTAATCTCTCCTCTCTTCTTAATCCTTTTGAATGAAAGCCATATTTCTAACAAGATGAAGTTTATGAGCTTACCAAAATGTGTTATAAATGCAGCATGTACATTTAGCTTAGTTTATGTTCTCCTCCATCTATGTTACATGCCTATCTGGTGTCATCCCATTCTTGGCAACTGCATATGTTATCCTTCAATCTTTTATTTCCTTTAAAAGAATCATTTATACTAAATTCAGAAAGAATAGCTTGTCTACTTTTATGTTGATGGTAAGTTTCTGAAGATATAGAAAACATGGATGGAGGTAATACGACAAGATATAGAGGCTAAAGGTCTTAGTGAAGGCATATTGCTCGATAGGAATGAGTGGAGAAAGCTGATCCATGTGCCCGATCCGGCGTAATTCTCTTTTGGTTCATGTGAAGACCGTTAGCAGGTCGACCCGCACCGGACCATGGCCAACCCGAGCCCCATAGGGCCGACGGCGCGCAGAAGAATTTTCCTGCGAGCATAGCCCCCCCCCCCCCCCCCCCCCCCCCCCCCCCCCCCCTCTCTCTCTAATTAGGTTTCCTAATTGGGAATGGGCTCCTATTAGATATTGGAGTGGATTCGAGGGTGAGATTTAACCGATTTAAGATTAAGTGATCTATCAGTTTAGGTGCGCCCACACTTCATTCCTATTAGATTTAGGGTTTATTGATCTCTCCCCTCTCTCTCTATTTAATCCCTCTTCATAAAGAAAAGTTGTCATTATTATTAGTACTGTTGTTCTTCCATGAGAAAATAGTTATGGAGAAAAAGAAAGAGAGGTCATTGCTACATCTACATCGTATGTCTATAGGAGATGACCTTCTTCTCCATCGTTTCATCATACTCCTTTGAGACACTTCACCAACAAGGGGGCGAGTGGGAAGGAAAAGGTGGCACAACTTTGATCGACAATAGTAGCTGCGTCACTAGAGCGCAAGGATCCCTACGGACTATAAGATCTATTATTTTTGTTGTGTTTTTAAATTACTTTGATATGATAATATGCTTGTATGATAATATACCAGATCTAGCGTTTCAATAACCGATACTTGCATGTTGACTTTATTGGATATCAAAGTTGCTAATAGATTGGCCACTGAGATGTGGCTCAGTGGTAAAAATGTTGGGTGGGAAATAGGAGGTCCTGAGTTAACCGGGCTACAACTTTTGTCCAAAAAAACAAAATTTTGCTAATAGATCATGTCCATATACTCTTATATCAAATGTATAATAGGCATAGATATAGATTGACTTTTCCCAATAGTTTTGAATATCACTCGTCTCTCATCAGGTTG
Organism: Agave tequilana; assembly: GCA_038442645.1. NCBI lineage: Eukaryota > Viridiplantae > Streptophyta > Magnoliopsida > Asparagales > Asparagaceae > Agave > Agave tequilana. The sequence goes on along the minus strand of JAVJIF010018051.1, from coordinate 11,300 downwards.
ATGAGTCATGAATAGTCCTAAGTGAGGGAAGCATGGAGATTTGGGTACCTTCATCTTTTAGTTGGGAACTGTGTCTCTAGGCATCTTCATTCTTGACATGGAATTGAACTTCCAACTTACATAACCTTTATTGTCAGTTCTCGAATGTTGAAGATGTACTTTTAAGAAAAATAATTTAGTTATTTAGTGATAATTGTGCTATTTATTATTTTTATGCCTTTTTTCCCACTATAAATGTCAAATAAATGTGGATTCTATGGTGTTCGTAATTGATAGTCCATCTTTTGAGTTGTGTCAAATGGTGTGCACTATTTTGACTTTGTACATAAAATATGAATGCAGGTGACATTCACAGAGGAACATGTATCGTTCTTGCACTTTTTGACTAATGTTTGCGCCATAGTTGGAGGTATTAAAACTTCCCCTGTTACAAGTTTGTCTGCAAGTTTAATAGTGGCTAATGAAGCATGTTAGTTTTATGCTCCAACTTCCTGATTTTCTTTTTTAAAGTTTTTTTATACACTGTCTCATGGGATTTTTAGAGCCCAAATCTATGTGCATTTGAGGTGATAGGAAAAAAAATATCACTGTCGTTATTGTTGAGAATTGAATTGATTTGATTCTTGTACAAGTTATGTGCATGTAGAAGGGTAGAGTAGAAAGGCCCACACGAGGCTCACACACGCACACATCATACCTGTTGTGATTGATTTTCTTAGAATGTAAAGTTTGTTTACTCTGTGAAGGAAAAATCCTTCATCAGTGCTATCCAGATTGTAGCCTCTGCATTCTTCTATATGATATGCCTCAAAACTGATTCGGGCTTGTGTCTGATACTTTAGGTTTATTTGCAGGTCTGTAATTTGGACGGTTGTGATTTAAAGTTGCCTAAAGTTTAATTAAGGTTTGATATAAAATGTTCTTTTTAGACATTTTTAGGATGGCTTTGTATTGAGTTTTGGAGAGAGTTTCCTGTAGAGCCTGGAGAGATTGAGGTAGAGAGATTGGCGTAATCTGAGGTTAGAGGAATAAAAAGAGTTTCTCATATTCTTTCGTGTTCTTTTTGTTCTTTTATTGGAGAAACAATGGACAAGACTGCTTCAGTAGAATCATTTTCTAATTAGAATTGTTATTGCAATTCAAGATTTTCTATTAAAGTTGACTATATGGAAGTAAGATTTCAAATACACAAACAAAATTTTAAATATATATATATAATTCAATCTCGATTTCAAGTGAATTTGTATCTTACTCAATTGTAGACTTTTCTTCTCTCACTTTTTCCGAACCTTTGCTACTGGTTTGACTTTTCATCATGATAAATCTATTTCTGGGTGCCTTCAGGTTTATTTACAGTTTCCGGGATAATAGATTCGTTCATCTATCATGGTCAGAGAGCAATAAAGAAGACGGAAATCGGTAAATTGAGCTGATTTCTGCATTGCTGATGTAGTCCTGCACTTACACTCTCCCTCTTGGGTAGCCTTCGTCATGTAGGGTCTGTGTCCCGCTGTGGATGGAGATCGAAGGGGCATCGACTCCGGGTCATTTTGCAAACTGAAACTGAGAACCAGCGACTGAGCGCATTTCATGCTTCTACTGTCCATCTCTACTTGCACCCTTTGTGCCCTACATGGATCTTGTGATATTACGCAAAAAATCAGTCTGCATGAATGTGTAGAGTATTGGATTGTGTTGTTCATGAGGACAGAGCATCTTGTGGTTTATGAAGATACTGGTAGGAGATGGAGAGGACAATCTGCATACCAACTGTGCTGGCCAAATCATTGTATCATGGCTCTCTTGTTTTTATTGTTCTATTCTAAATTATGAAATAATAATAAGTTATTGATTTCTTATACAAACAAACAGTTAATTAGTTGATGCTAAAGCTTGGTGTTAGAGCAATAGTTTCTTGATGGTGGCAATGATATTTTGCAACTATTTTGGCACAAGACTTTCTTATTTTCCTGTCTCTTTTACTTCATTCAGAGGCCAGTGAGGCGAACTATTTTTCAGTCTCTTTTATTTCCTTCGAAGACCAATAATACGAGATATATTTGAACCAATTTTATCAAAATATTAGAATCTAGGTTTAGGTCTTGGATTGTTGTTGTAGTCACCAATCCCATTACCACTCTTGAAAAACCAGTTTCACCTAAACAAGCCTGGCCTCATCCATTTTATTTTCAATCTTTTATCATCTAAAAATTGTAATACATGGATTGCCTCAGCCTTCTGTCTTTGAGTTTCCACATTGGACTGCATTTGCAGCTAATGGATGCCACAATCAGCCACTTAACGACATAATTATATTGCTTGTGGAAGCATTTAAGCTCTTAATGCGCACAGTTGACATAATATTAGATGGTTAATAACTGGGTGTTAGCAAGCACTAAGCCTCAAAACTTGCTGGTGGATTCATTATCCAAAGGAATTTTTATTGCATGGATGCCATGAGTTGACCATTATTGGAGGAAAAGCTTGTATTTGATAGCATTTGAAGTGATATATATATCATGATAGCCATTTTCTTCATAGTTGACTCAAGATTAGATTGTTAATAGGTTAATGGCAAATACAGAGCACAATGGATGTAGTTTTATGCATTGTTTGACTTGACATTTGATTGCTAACTAACAACATATTGGGGTGTTATCAACTTATCATGCACTTCCTCTCAAATTTGGTGTGTGTGTGTGTGTGTGTGTGTGGTGTGTGTGTTGAATTCTAAAGGCTGATGAGGGTGACACACTGACACCTCTTCAAGCCCAACTCAATCTTGAATATATTCTTCCAATGAGGAAAGGAAAAAATGACAACTTGTATGTAGCTTTTCTTCTTACCTTTCTTTCCTCCACTGTCAGAGAGAAAAGCCTCTTCTCTCCCTTTGAATCATTCACATCTCATTGGCAGTGATGACTCAGTTTTTTTTCCCAAGGCACGCACGCAAGCAATTTCATTGCCAATGATATTTCAATTTGGCTATTTCAGGCTTGTAAGGTGCTTTAGCAATGATAAAATTTAACTCTACTTGTGAAATTCTGAAATTGCTTTTGAACTATTAGAGCTGCGTGAGGTTGACAGTCAGCCATAAAATTTTAGTTCTCTATATAGTTGACCGCAAAATAATATTAAATTAAAAATTAATTAAGAAAAATAAAAATTAGACTGTAATTAGTCTGTTTGGTTAAGGGTGGAAGTGAGGAAGTGAAGAAGTGAGGAAGTGATAATAGTTCCCTTTGGAACTTGGGAATTGGTTAGTAAGTTTTCTGATGTTTGGATGTTATTGGGAAGTGTGGTTTGGAAAATGTTATGTCTTTCCGGTGCTTGGATGGTAATGTGAAAGTGAAAGTGAAAAAGTTGACTATAAAGTTGACCGCAAATAATATTAAATTAAAAATTAATTAAGAAAAATAAAAATTAGACTGTAATTAGAATGCAAGTGAGATTTACATGAGCAAAAAATTAACTGTTTTGTGTTATAATTTATTACAAATGAGATTTACATGACCACAAAATTAACTGTAGCACTCTGGAAGTGAGGAAAACGTTGTGTAAAGGAGAAAAGAGATAAGGAAAAGAACTTTTTCCATTTTCCTTTTCCGGTGTTTGGATGAACAGCGAAAATGAGAAAAGACACTTCCTCACTTCCACCCAATTCATTGAATCCAAACAGCCCCATAGTGAAATGCTCTAGAGTAGGCTTAAATTGAATATATATATATATGATAGTTTATAAATAAATGATATTTGATTCTACAACTTTATTCTCCAAAATACAAATAGTAATGCCTTCCCCTTGTCCATATTGAATTGGATTCTTCAATGTATTATTGTTATCTACTAGCTGAGGAAAAGGATGTGCACATTGTCCTTTTTACATTAATTATTCTTTTTTTTACTTTGTGAGGTCCAAACCATCCTTTGAAGGCAAGGATTCTTCCAAAGATGGCTGCTGTGAGGAGGAGAGAGAAGAATAAGAACAAATAGAGATTACAAAGAGATGAGGTGAGCTGTGATCTGACTGGATGAGTGAGGCTTTGTTGTAAGAGCTGAGGTCTCCTTTCCCTTGGTGAGTGAGACTTAGGTGGGCTATAAGAAAATGGCAAAGTGGGGGAGGTCCTTTTCCAAGGATAAGCCCTTCATTCCCACATTTTTATTTATTTATTTTTTAATTTATTTTATTTTTTGATAATCACAACGTATCCTTTGGGATTCAAACCGGTGACCTCTGGAGAGCAAACCCAGAGTCTAACTGATGGGCCACAGTTAGGGGACATCTTTCCTACATTATTTGAAGGAACTATTGCTCAACACTCCCCATTGCTAATCTTCGATAATCATAATAGTGTTAATTAACTATCAAGCGTGCTTGATTAAATTCGATTAATGTTTTTGTGTTCAAACCTTGCCTTTGACTATCCTAATCCTCTGGAGAGCAAACCTAGAGTCTAACCGATGGGTCACAATTAGGGAACATCTTTCCTATACATTATTTGAAGGAACTATTGCTCAACACTCCCCATTGCTAATCTTTGATAATCATAATAGTGGTAATTAACTATCAAGCGTGCTTGATTAAATTAGATTGATGTGTTTGTGTTCAAACCTTGCCTTTGACCATCCTAATCAAGCAATGGCCATAACCATGAAGTTGTGGTTAAGAGTGTGATTAGAAGCAAACTCGTGATATCAAAGATATTTTTATGTTTTGATGTTGCCCTCGCGTATACTCTTCAGTGAGGGGGGCTCCCATGAATTCTAGAAGGCTAATTGGTGGGAAGAAAGAGAAGACAAATAATTAGTCGTTCAAAATTGAGTTTGTAATTAATGGAAGCAACCTTACTTCATTGGCCATGATGGTCTTGTTTCACATGATCAAACTCTTTGAAACTTTTCCAAAAACTGGACAAGTTTTCAGTTGAAGATGAACAAGCTTTGCTTTGAAATAAATCACATGGAAGATTTTGTGATTCAACATGTCCTGAGAGCTTGTTGTAAGATTTGGAAAGGGTAGTTGGCAAACAGTGATGCCTACCTCATTGATCATGCAATTAAGCCTGTGTTAGCAATTATGCAAAATTTTCTAAATCAGAACAAAAGATTAGATGAAGATGTGACAATTGTGTTATAATAATTAATGGGTTGAATAACATATAAGCTGACTAGTGCATAATCTTCCCACCATAATCACAGAGATTGACACAAGTGGAAAAACAATTCCATGTATCAAAGAACTGCAAAACTTGAAGGAGATCCAACATCTCAGCCAGCAAGAATCACATATTTTGCTATTATTGTGAAACTTGTAAAAACTAACAAGAACCTAGATCAAAAAAAAAATGATTCATGAGAAGCTCTCATGATACATATTCTTCTCACCAATTAGATCTTTCATTCTTGCTTGTACTTTGGTGAAAATCAAATCAAGACTCAATTTTCTGGCAAAATTGTTTCTCATATCACAGGGAGTGAACAGCTTTCTTCAATCACAGAGAGATAGAGAACACACACGGGGGCCCAAAAAAAACATAAAAATCCAAGCTCACAAGAAGATGGGTACATAATAATAACATTAAACAAACTACAAGTAAGTAGCCTTTAAACACAGATACACTGGTAGTAATTACAAATCTGCAACAAAGAGTTACACCTGAAACTGATCACTGGCCTTGCCAAGAAAAAATAACCAGCAAAGACGACGAGATCTTACACTAAAACTAAACATTAAACCCCACAAAAAAAAAAAAAAAACTCAAAGACCCACCTAAAAAGGCTGTGCAAATGCCAAAAACTCATTTGCATCAGCCACTAAAGACCATAACAACAACAATAAACACAAACAAAGCACTAAACTTTTCAAGACAATATAGCGTCCCAATCAATCTCCCAAGATGGATACTTCCTCAGCACAAAGTCCTCAGACTCATCCCACGGCACCTCAGTGAAGTCCAAGCTCTCCATCTCCGACACCGGCGAGTTCGTCACCCCCGTCGACGTCGACGAGCAGGACTCATCGCTATCGACAACAGGCAATAACACTGCCGGCTGAGACTTCTGAGCCTGGGCTTTGATTCACTAGCACTGACACTGCTCTCATTGCCTCCTTTCTTCCCCGAATTCTCCAAGCTCTGGCAGATTGCCTCCAGCTTGGCATCAACAGAGGAATGCAACGGGTCAGGGGCCAAATGAGCACCGGTCTGCTTCAGGTTCGGGAAATTGAGCTCGCATAGTCCCCTCGCAATTTGTAGCAGCCTTGTCGTAGGCCAAGGCGGCCTCTTCGGCGGTGTCGAAGGTACCAAGCCACAGCCTTGTCCGATTCTTGGGTAGTCTAATCTCAGCAACCCATTTGCCCCAATGCCTCTGCCTCACACCCCTGTAGAGCTTTGTGGGCTTGGATTGAGGTGCGACGGCAGCAGCAGCAGTAGCAGCAGAGTGAAGCTTCATGGGTTGAGGCTTGACCCCAAGATGGGATGATGGTTGAAATTTCTAGCTTGTAGAGTTCTTGAGATCATGAGCTGATGCTGGTAGTTGAGGTGGATCTGAGCCTGGATCTGCTGGATCTGAAGCGGGCTCAGTGGGTCAGTCCAATCGGCCCAAGCTGGGTGAGATCGGGCTGTTGATGTCGGTTAATTTCAAAAAGATTGGGATTTGTTGGCGAGGAGTGGTCAAAGATGGGATTTTGTTGAGATGGGAGAGGGGAGGAGTAAGGGGTATGATGGGCAGAGAGAAGGGGAATCGAAGGTGATGGTCGAAGAAGGAGAAGGCGAAGAGTAAGAAGGAGAAGGAGAAGGAGAAGAGGAGGAGGTTGAAGGAGAAGCACCTTTGATAAAAGGTTCAAGTGCTTTCATGAGCTCCTCACTGAAAGGATCAGAAGAGAGGAGATATGAGATATCGCTACTGCTGTTGTACATATCTATAGCTGTAGCCATTAGAAACTAGAGGAGGAAGATAATGAAAAAGATCAAATTTTTTTGAAGAAAAAAAGAGAGAGAGAAAAGAACCCAAACTAGTTCCCAATCAAAACCAAGGAACGGGCACCTGGGTCTCTGTAAAATGAAGAAAAAACACTAAAAACCAAGAGGTTCGCTGAAAAAGGTAGCCTCTTTGGATCTAAATAAAATAAAATAAATAAAATAAAACAGCCTGAAGGGTTGCAGAAAAGGAACCCTCTTGGCCGGTAAAATCAAAAACCCAGAAGACAAAAAGGATCTGGATCTTTGTTCTGAAACTTCTATCGCTTCAAAGGGCCTGGAAAAAAGTTGTGGATTTTTTTTTTTTTTTTGCAGAAGAAGGACAGAAATTTGCAGAAAAAGATTCAGTGGAGAAGGTTGAAGAAGGAGAAGGAGAGTTTTTTGCAAAATACGAGGCTGAAAAAAAAAACAGTTCAGAACACTCGGGGCTCACCGAAGAGTGGAAAAATTATTTTTGGGTGGAGCTCTCTTGAAAAGAGAAGGAAGGGGCTTGGGGGGTTTATAGGCTCACAAATTGAGCTTTGGGTTGATTGATTAACTTAATCCTGTGATTAGGTTATTTAATTAGACGCTTAAATTACACGCAGCGGACATAGATCCTGACGTCAGATAAGACTAATCCGCCGACTGCAGCCAATCGGAGCTCGACGCGTGTGCATCCCGAAATGGGCGGTGGCTATTGGACACGTGGCGAAGGATTATTAGCTTGAATGTTTGACTTGGTTGGGCTTGGGGAAGTGATACAGGTACCCCGCTGGGACAAGTACACAGCACCCACACAATGAGTCTACTTGTGAGCTTTCTGAGCTCATTTTCACACCTGCAAGCCTTCTTCATGCGTGGAAGATCACATGTTTCATTGAGATCACAACCTGCGTGGATGACAGGACACGACTTGTGTGGAATAACACTGTAACTTGTCACTCCCTTTGCCGTGTTGGAGCCTCACTCCTTACGTGAAGTAAGAACACTGCTGTCAAATCCTAATAGCCTAACTAGCTTAACAGGGCCTTACTGTATCTACCACTGCACCCGCGCCTCTTATGCCCTCGGGGATCGAATAACATCCACCACACTCAAGACAAGTTCGGGGCATGATTCAGATACTAATTGTTGTGCAAAATTGATATGCTCTGATACCAATTATTACCATATTTACTATGATACCAATAGTTGGGAGATACAAAGATTCCGACCGATGATCTCAAGCATGCCTTGAGATCGACTATTTCGAGCACACAAGATGAATATTAAAAGATATAAGAAGAAAGAACGCATAATTTTAACGTGATTCGAGTCAAACTTGGTTTACGTCCACGAGAACAGAACTTGAGAGAGTTTTATTAATAAACTTGATACAAAGAGATCTAATCTTCCTCTGATCCCACAAGAATATTCACCTTCTCATTGAATATACACGTAGATTATAAGAGTATACCTTTTCTCTATGTACATTCACATTGCTTCTCTCTTTCTTGACTTTTTAGGGGCTTACATTGTTGTTCACGATAACTTCTTCTGCTCCATCTAAATCCTAAGTTACAACTTTTATTTATAAGACTTTACAAGACAACTCCTATTTGGATTATGAGATCTTGATCATTGGATGCTTGAAGAGTCTTGATCGATCATATTATGAGTTGATCACCTTAATTTAGAAGAATTTTAAACCCTTTAATTTTTAAAACACAACCCTTCATTGAATATAAACTGAATCCTATTCGTACTCCACTAGAAAAGAAAACGTGCGCCTGAAAAAGAAATAATTCTGCTTCAAAAAAACACCCTATTAGTCGATGATTAGTCAACTAATTCTTAAAATTAGTCAACTAAATCTTGAAATTAGTCCACTAATACACTCAATAAGCTGACTACTGTAAACTGCTCCTTCTCTGTTCTACCCGTTAGGTTGACTTATCTCTCTGATTAGTCGACTAATGGTCTTATTAGTCGACTAATACGTCTTGATCTGCTTTTTTTTTTTCTTCTGCTTCAAGTCATCATCTTCTCTAACTTTATTTGGATCTTCTTGAACTATCGTCTCCTCTTGAAAACAAAGAAAAATTCTAGCAATCTCCACATTGATTTATTTTTCAAGACTTTAGTAAGACATCTTGAGATTTGGATCACTATTTTGATTTTTTTTCCTTGATTGTACGTGTCATGAGACTTTTAACTCTTGCCCCCCTCTCTCTGATTAATTTGTAAGCATGAAATGAGAATTTCATCATAGATTCCTGAGGATTGGATCTTGCGCCAATTTCTTTTTATTATAAGCCCTACAATTTAGTTCCCAAAATTGTTTGAAAGATTTGTAGTGGTTGACTGCAGATTTCTGGAAAGAAAAAAAAAAAAAAAAAAAAAATCCTGTATGAGATCATTGAAGGGATGCTTGTAGTAATCAATATGAGCTATAAAAGAGGACATTATTATCTAAATGAGAGGAAAAAATCCATTTAGATGAGAAAACTGGCTTTAGATAACGAACAACGCTATGCTTGAGCCTTGTTTGGCAACAAGAGTTAGCTCAAGAATTAAGCTAATTCTTATTGATTCCTGCTAAACTAATCAATAATTAATAAGAATTAGACAGTCGCGATTAAATAAATTTAGCCTGAAATCACCCTCAAAGTCACTCGAAATCCATAATTTTTCAAAGTCAGAACTACTAATTTCACTAAAAGATTGGAATTCACCTCTCTCTCTCTCTCTCTCTCTCTCTCTCTCTCTCTGCCCCTAATTCTAAGCTAAATCTAATTCCAACTAATAAGAATTAAAATAAAAAGCAAATTCCTAACTCTTATTTATATCTCATCCTAACACCTAACTCTATTTTCCAACACAATTGAGAATGAAACACTGATATCATTATGGAACCTCTACTATCATGTGACTTCATAAATTAACTAATCATTATAAAAAATAAATGGAAAACTTGGAAGATGTGGCGAGTTGCGATTGGACGATAAATGGCACATATGTTTTTTTGATTCTATAATTAACAAAGTGGGTGGAAGTGAAGATGGGGTTGATGCAACTTATGATACTTGGTTGAATTAGGTTGGAAAGGATCATGTTTGATGTTGATGTGTGTGTTTTTTTACAAAGCTCTAATAGATCAGTTCTATGGTTGTGGATATGCCATGGAGGTGGTTTTGTAGATTAGAAGAAGGAAGAAGAAATCAGAGCCTCTCAAAGCCTTTTGAAGAGTTTGACCACAAATGTGAGATCAATCCATGTGATGCTTGTGTTTTCTAGTTGTGTGATTGAGAATAGCTTGAGTGAAAATTCTTCCTATGTTTTAGTGTGTCTATTTGCAGTAGCAAGTTGAGTGTATTTGATGAGAAGTTCAAAGAAACAAATTAAGGAAATGGGAAGACAAATTGGAGGAAAATTATCTTAAAGATGCAACCTCATGCGATGGTACAACCAATTGGGGTAAGAGATTGTTTGGATGGCAGAAAGTCGATGAAAAAGTGAAAATTTTTTAAATCTCACTGCTAGTTTCTCAGTTTTTTCGTGACACTGACGTTACAAAACGATAACATTTTCAAATTTTATTTTCGCTTTAGAAAAACTAAAATTTAAACAACAAGAAATCGATCACAATTTTTCAAAAAAAAATTTATCTTATGAATCTACTGTCAGTATTCTCAAATCTTTTTCCCTGCCATGCAGGTCTTGAGTGGTGAGGCTCACAAGGGAATCACATTGGGTCATTTACCGTTGGCAGTTGGCTTTCAAGATCAAGATGGACGACCCAAGCACGCGCAAGTGGACAGTGAAGTTCACGGATATTAATGCATAAAAGCTTTTCACGTTTTCTTTAGCAATCACAAGAAATTAAAGAAGAGGTCTCATATTTCTTGCCGGTTCTTGTCTGTCTTTGAAAAAGAAGATGAAAAGTTGCACTTTGTTTCATTAACAAGGAGATAATTAAGTCAACAAGCTTGTTTTTGGACACACCATATCATTTTCAGTGGATTAACCAAGTTGAGTAATTTCCAAGCTCTCTTTTACAATTGATACTCACTATTCTTCAATAATTATCATGACAGTTCAGTTTTATTTCATATTAAATCATGAAAATAATAATAATTTATGTCTATAAACTTTTGTGAATTAGCAAAAAATAAACAACAACCGCTGAGCCATTTGTCCTAAGTATTTGGGGTGGGCTATATGAACCAAAAAATAATTACGCTGGATCGGGCACATGGATCAGCTTTCTTCAATCAAGCACATGCCTTCACTAAGATCTTTAGCCTCTATATCCTTGTCGTATTACCTCCATTCATGTTTTCTTCAGTCTCCTCTGCGCTC